>VXBJ01002318.1:1007981-1039505 GCA_013400055.1 Nycticryphes semicollaris
CCCTACAGGTACTGGAAGGCTGCTATAAGGTCTCCCTGGAGCCTTCTTTTCTGCAACACCATCTTTCTCAGCTAGTCTCTCATAGGAGAGGTGCTCTATCCCTCAGTCACCTTCGTGGTCCTCCCCTGGACCTGCTCTAACAGGTTCATGTCCTTCCTGTGCTGAGGATGCAGTTGTCCAGGTGGGGTGTCACCAGAGTGGAGTACTGTGGGAGAATCACCTCCCTCACCCTGTTGGNNGCTGCCGGTCCTCGGGCGAGTGAAGAGGGGGAGCTCCCCGGCACCGTCGGTTCTTCCTTGCACGCCGCTGAGGTCGGCGGCTGCGATGAGTCTGAGAGAAGCGTTTTTCGGAAGATCATGGAGTGGTTTAGGTTGGAAGAGACCTTAAAGATGGTGTAGTTCCATACCCCTTTGCCGCGGGGCAAGGACATCTCCCGCCAAACCAGGTTGCTCAAAGCCCCATCCAGCCTGGCCTTGAACCCCTCCAGGGATGGGGCAGCCACAGCTTCTCTGGGCAACCTGTTCCAGTGTTTCACCACCCTCACAGTAAAGAGTTTCTTCCTAAAATCTAATCTAAATCTCCCCTCTTCCAGTTTAAAACTGTTACCACTCATCCTATCGCTCCACTCCCTGATAAAGGGTCCCTCCCCATCTCTCCTGTAGCCCCCTACAGGTACTGGAAGGCTGCTATAAGGTCTCCCTGGAGCCTTCTTTTCTGCAACACCATCTCTCTCAGCTAGTCTCTCATAGGAGAGGTGCTCTATCCCTCAGTCACCTTCGTGGTCCTCCCCTGGACCTGCTCTAACAGGTTCATGTCCTTCCTGTGCTGAGGATGCAGTTGTCCAGGTGGGGTGTCACCAGAGTGGAGTACTGTGGGAGAATCACCTCCCTCACCCTGTTGGCCACGCTTCTTTTGATGCAGCCCAGGATGCGGTTGGCTTTCTGGGCTGCAAGCACACATTACCAGCTCTTACTGAGCCCCTCATCCACTAACAGCCCCAAATCCCTCTCCTCAGGACTGCTCTCAATCTATTCTCTGCCCAGCCTGTATTGGTGCTGAGGAAATAAGCTTTCATCTTCCAAACAATTTTAAATATTTATTTATGTGGTACAAGAGTAAAGTGTAAGCCTTTTGAAAATCTCTAAAGCAGGGGAATGGAGATGATGTAGAGATCCTCGGCTTTCTGAGTCAACTGCCCTTCACTGCACAAGTGAGACATAAAGGTGAAAGTAATAAGAAGCAGGGCTGGTTTCTTTCTACAGCAATGTCAAGAGTTCACATTTCAAAATATCTCAAAGGGTGGAAAGCGAGTCAAATGAGAGAAATCTAATTGGAAAAATGGGAATATAACATTTTTAAAGCATTTTTCCTCCAAGGATGTTCCTGTTTTACTCTATTCTTCCTGTCTTCAGCTTGCAGGAAGATAAATGCACACAAAGACATGGAAACTATTTTTCTACTTTTCTCTGAATAACCTGCATTCCTCAATTAAGAGGTTTCATTTTTCTTAAAACTTACCACTTCACATGTGTCCCCTTATTAATCGAGGGGGAGGAGTGTTGGCACTAGATTGCACACTTTATCTTACGATTACTCAGTTATTCAGTGAGAAAAGCAGCCCTTTGAGCAGAGACGTGCCCCAAAAGATGATCAGTGGGGTGGAGGTCCATGCACAGCTGCCTCTGACCTGCTGACACTGCGAATCTTGACTTGTCCAGTGCAGTGTGAAACAGAGTTGTGGTTTGAAGAGCCCACAACAATTTGGTGTCGTTTAGACAATTATTCTATCACATGATGACCCCTTCCCACCTGGGAAGGGGAATTGGGAAAAATAAGGGGGGGTTGAAATGTGAAGAGATTTAATAGAATAGAACTAAATAATTAACATTAATAGTACTAAAGAACCAGTATTGAACCCGATACGAGTATAAAATATACAAGAAACATACTCAGCCCATTATATCAGCAGGAAGGTGTGCACTTCCAGCAGGAGACAGCAAATGTCGGACACTCACTGGGAGCGCTGTGGCTCTGGGAGGAAGGGGAAGGCTCAGGGGTCCAGCACTGAGGCGAGAAGTTCTCAAGACCACAGCCATCATAGAAGTGAGAGAACTTCTCAGCAAAGTTTATAATTTATATTGATTGTGACATTCATGGTATGAAATAATCCTGTGGGCCGGCTTGGGTCTCACTCCTCCTTCTCCTGCACCTGGGAAGCTGGAAAACACCGAGACCTTGAATCCCATATCCCATAGCTGGCTACAAAGTAAATATTTTCACAAATTCAGATACTGGAGTCTTCTAAAAATGCAGTTTTCTCTAGCATTTGAAAATACTTTGGTGAAAGTGAAATTACTGAAAGATAAATTAATCCTGTGTCACTCAAAGCAGATCAGACAGGGCAGGCAGAAGCCTGTTGAGGTGGTATTTTCCTGCTGCAGCTTTAGTAATATAACGGTGCATTTTCCGGTGTGGTTGAAATTAAGTTAGGTCTTGCGATTAGGGCACATCTTGTAAAGTTCCCTTCCTTTTTCCCACTCTTGTGTCTGAATGTTTCTCCCTTGGTGGGCCTGAGAAATGTCCTCCCTCTTGGCAGCATTGCAAGAACATGCCTCCTCTGATGGGGCTGGTGTCATCATCTGTCTCAGCGGGATGGCCACTGCAGGTGGCTTACAGGCAAAGAGCCCTCTCGGATGGGCAGTGAAGTACCTCCAGTGTTAGCAGCACCATAAAATAAATGTTGAGAAAATAGGGGAACGCTCAATGGCTACATCTGAACTCGGGGAGATGCCAGGATAAGGTCTGGGGGCATGTTCCACGGCCAGGTTCCTGTCTAGTGGCATGTGTGTGAGCTTCCACAAGCCCTCTAGTCTGGATAGTTGGTCCAGGACAGCAAGAAATTCACTTGCCTCCATAATCTGGCTGAAGTAAGACCATGATAACTGTCCTTATAGTTTCTGCATTGATAAAAGCAAATCAGATGAACCGTGTTCCTCTGTAGCTTGCATTCAAATTCGATTGTGAATTGCTATGCTAAAAATAAATTTTGATTAATGCTTTCTGGATGCCATAGAATTAAGTATTATATGTATGTTTCAAAATGTGCTGTGCAGTCTACCTACTGTAATGAGTTCCCAGGCCTGACTGGCTGTTTTAAATACTGTACTGTAAATACTGACTTAAAAGTCAGAGAAAAGTAACCTTTTTGTAGGCAAGTGAAGGACAGATGAGAAATGGTCATCTTCTGCCCCACTGAAATGTGGAAGAACTTCTCTGTGTAGCACAGAATCTGACCCTCAGTGTAACACATGGTGGACTACCCGATTAGGCACTTCCCAAGCCTTTATATTCCAGACACATGGAGAGTGTTTGTTAGAAGGGAATGTGAGGAAAGTAGTTACAGGCCAACAAAGAACCGTTTAGCCAAAGCAGGGCGTTTAAACACTGGTTTGCATTGCAATATCAGCTATAGAGGCACCTGCGGTTGTCACTCAGGCTGCAGAAATAAGGAGCTTTGGGGATGAGGTGGGGAGGAGGGAATTCAGTAGAAGACAAAATGCAGGAATTATGTATAATATCAGCAAAATTGAAAGGCGGACTTCTTAAAATACGAAAGAATAGAGATCTCTTGTGCGATATATTCCTGAAAGACATGTATTTTGTGTATTCCACTGCTGACCCTGGGCTTGGTTCTTTCACTTGTCCCCAACAGTCTACATTATGAAGCACTTTGTTTGTTAAAAGCTGTCAAGATGCTCTCTTGAATTGCAAAAACAGATTTGACATGACTGTGTTGACTGTCCTGTGCTAAATTAGAGTGAATAAAATTGCATTCCGTTACAATAGAGATGTGCAGCTATTATGCTGTTACAAATACATTGTGAACTGCCTGATAATATCTTGTGCTATTTTATGCAATTTGATGCTTTGTTTCCCTTCTTTTTTCTGTTAACTTTCCACTTCATTTTGTACTTTCACAATCATTCTCTTTCCTGGCATTTTCAAGCCCTTCGTGTCAGCTATTCCTCTTTATGTTGCTCTATTAGAAGCGGTTTGGATTTTTTAAATTGCATTAGTTTAATTTCACCGCAGCTGTACCTCAAATACTTCTCAGTGTGGATTTTCCATCACGGAATTCCTGCCCACTTTCTTTAATTCTTTTCATATTACTTCAAAGTTTGTTTTTCTAACCCCTAGTAGCTTTTGTATTATTGCCTGGTCAGTAGGATCTCATCAGCTGCTCAGATGAAGTTCAGCTGGATACTCTTCAACTTCAAACTTGTGTATTAAGGCTGAATTGTTTTACAATGATGGGTCCAGAATAATTTTTGACCTTGCTCATCATCCCTTTAGAGCATTGCTGATAATGTCTCAGTCCAGGTCTCCGGAAACCATGCAATGAAACTTGTAATAGTAAGTTCTGTCTTGGGCTTGGTGTGACCATTATAATCAACCTATAACTTTCCAAACAGAACAAATGTGTACTGAAGGAATTACGAACTGCTCAGAATAGGTATCAAGTACATCAGATCCATGGGTTCATGGGGACCATCTTGCTAACATGCTGATGCAGAGTAAAATTACAGGATGGGATCACCATCTCTCTGCAGTGGCCTCGTAAATGCAAAATGTGTTTGTCATTAGTTTCAAATGAACAAATAGCACTCTATGTTATAATTCTGAAATTTAATGTTGTGAATTGACCAAGCTGGATAAACATTAAAATCAGTCCTCGCTCCTGACCTCTGTTTTCACTGCTCCCTCCAACAGTCACTAATTTGGGGTCCATTGTAATCACGACTGGGGGCTTTGCTCCCATCTTCCTGCCACCACGTTTCTCTGAGACCTGTCAAGCATTTTAAGTAGCACGCACTTTCCCACACTTCTCAATGAATGCTGACATACCTAACTTAAAAGGATTACTTTCTGCTGAGAGGAATTGTAATCCTCTTTTCCTGCTCTGCAAATCCTCTAGTAAGTGAAAAAGAAAGGCCAAGATCCGTTCTGCTGTGCAGGGCAAATCACCATCTCAGAAGGTATAGAAGAAAACAACAAATCTAAGATTTACTTGTGGTCACGCTTGTCCAGGAGCTGTGTCCCTGACTATTAACTCATTGGCATCTTCCGTCACTATTTTTGGAGCTTTGATATTTTCTGGTTTAGTTTCTAATAGCTGTATGAATACAGGCACAATTGCTACGTCAATGGTGCTCAGGACAAAACATTTCTCTCAAAGGTGTCTACAAAGAGCTACAGATGCTGAACTGCCTTAGCTTGAACCCAAGTTTTAATATTATGTATTCTGTTAACAAACCGCAGAAACATACTTTTAACTTAGATGCCAAAACTAGTGGTTTTTCAAACTGCCTAAGGTAAATTTGGAAACCATTTTCAAAAGCTAGCGCTGGAGATGCTGGTGGTGGTGGTGAAGGTTTGCACTCTGAGGGTGGGGTGGCAGTGGTACCCGACCCAACAACAAGAGCACAAATGTTCCTGCTACCTGGATTTCCCCCCAGCCATCTCAAAACCTTCCCTCACACGTGGTAGTTGTTGCAACAAATTGGTTTGTGGGTGAGGCTGAGGGCAAAGACTGGGTGATCTTATGCTACCAACTGCAAATGAAACCTCAGGTTATTCTCCTGCAATAATAGCCTGAAGGGTGTCTAAGAGAGCCTTCCCCGTGCTCCCTCATTGTTCCCTTAAAAAAGCCGCAATGGCGATGGGAGGGTTACCCATAACGCTTGCATTGCTGAAAATTTCATTTCCTTGTTTCATACTGCAAACAAATATTTTGTTTCCCATCACTCATAAAGTAGATGAACCAGGATTACCATCCCCTTCCCCTTTCCATTACACTTATTGGACAGTGAGCTGTACTTACAAGGTGAATGGACACCAGCTTCTTCACAGGAGGTATTTTCCTTTCCAGCATGCCTCTGCTGCAGCAAAAAATCCACACTCCAAATTTACGAGAAAATCCTTGTTTTTCTTTTCTTGATCTGCTGAGTCATGTCCTTTGCTGATTCACTCTTAAAATTCCTTGTTGATATTTGGAGGTATCGTGTGCTTTTTTGTATTCTTAACCTGTATTTCAGCCCATGCGATGGATGGCTGCTTCCAAACTGCTCATGAGGGGGGCTGTGTTAGTTTTAGCTAATTCCTCCTTGAGTGCTTTCTGCAGAATCAGCAGACCTGGACCATTTCAAGTCAGATGTGGGAAATGCCCATCTCTCCCCTACCTTCCCAGCCATTCATCTGGGACAAAACCGTCTTACTGTTTCAGAGAAACGAGCTTTGGATTTTCCTGTCAGAGGAAGTGTTATGTTGTATCCCATAAGCCAGGATCAGCTGGCCTTTCTCTTCCTTGGATTTAAAAAAGAGGAAGGAAAATATAGCAGCAATGCCCCGTTTCATCCACATTCTCTAGGTGGTTCACTTCCCAATTCTTTCTCCTATGTCATCCTTTTCATTTCTTCCTGAGGCTGATTCCTCAGTTCTGTAAATCCCGCTGAAGATCATAATTGCTAGCAGACTCGAGACTCACCAAAGACTGTCTGGCCCAAATTTCCTCCAAAAATCAGCCAGTCCACTTTGACACGTGAAACTGGGAGAGCAATCTGCTCTGACTTCTTGTACCCGACAAAGTCCTTGCATCAAGGCTCTTCTCCTGTATAAAAGGTCACCCCTCATGACTTTTTAGGATGCTTCAGGCTGCTATTTTCATTGTTGGCAAGGTCAGTTTCAGTTTCAATTTCAAATCCATTTGTCAATATTTGAGTTTTGCAAGTACTTCTACCACCTGACATGAGAGTTTCTTTCACTCAATTACATTTTTTCTCCTGGGCTTCCGGATCTCCCTTAGAAATCACCTGCATGATTTAAGCAATGAGTTGAAAGCACAGGAATACCAGCTAAATTTCATTTAGAAATAGAAAATAAAGATAGGTGCTGGGTGTTTCTTCAGTGCATTCCATTTTACTTAATATCCATGTAAAGATAATTTCCTGTAATAGATCAGGAAAAAGAAAAAAAAATACATCATTTTATTCTGCACAGTTCCAGTACATCCATCCCATCCAGTTGCCTACCCAAAACCAGAGTTCACTTTTTATCTTTTAACTTCCACTCAGGCCATGTGTCCTCACTGCTTTCTGCTTCTGAAGCCATTTGACATCTCAGATCTGTGTTTGCATTTGGATTCCTGGGAAAGCCTCCCTTCTTTCTCCTGAGACAATTTTTGCACTGACAGGATCAGGCAGAAAAAAAGTTTGTGGGTGCTTTCTTTGACCAAAACAAGCAAATGCACTGGGACCCTCCACTTTGTCTTATAAAGCACAAAACCAAACTCCCCCAAATTTGTTGTGTTTCTGAAAACTTTTCCTGCCCAATCAGTATAGCGTTGTGGCTCAAGAAATTCAAGAAGTTAAACCAGTCCAGTACAGGAATAACCTCTCTCCTTTCTTTTTGTTTTTATCCTCTCCATTGTATCAGTGCAAAGATGCTCTGGATCAAGCCCTGCTTTTAGTAAATGTAAACAGCTAATCTATTAGTCCAAAGACTTATGGGCAAGTCTATTAGAGAGAGAGGCTTGTGCCACCATAAAATTAGGAGAGTAATCTGTATTTAAGAGCCTTTGTGTCATTTGTTAAGATAGATTGGTTTGGTTTTTTTGGATTTTTTTTCCCCCAGTTGTTGTAGGAGTGAACTCAATACAAATAAACTTACTCCACACTTCAGAGGATAAGGCAGTAATTAAGTGAATTGTACACACCCTCACCAAAAGTACAGTTTGAAGGATTGGTAAGGGAAAGCCACACATCCCCCACAAAAAGACAGAAGCTCCTGGATACTGCTGGGGACAAAACCTCAGTTCCAGGACTGTTGTAGCATCCCATCTACTTTGTGTCTTCTGTTGTACAGTGGTCACCCACAGTCCAAAGAAAGAATATATCACCTTCTCCAGAGGAGATGGAATAAAGGATGCAATAAGAACAAGGAAGATTTTCAGATTCAAGAGGTGTCATGATTTCACTAATGCTCTCAAACCGCAAAGATTTCTCCCGTAGGAGCAAGGGATGAATGTGCATCACCGAGGAAGCTTTTTTGATACTGCCAATCTTTTTCAAAGATTACAACGATCCGTTGTCCCCAGTGACCCCTCTCCCATATGGACACATATTACATTGGATGTACTGCCAGGCAGCTCCTAAGGCAGCAGGTACTGGCTGAGTCTGGAACAGAGAGGAGCAGACAGGAAGGAGAGCAGAGTTTGAGGAAAATTAAAACACAAGCAGAAACCCAAAGAGAACAGTTATGTATGCATGCTGGTTGGCTTGTGCTTTGCCTAGCATTACTATGTCAGGTTATTTAGAGCTCCCCGTGACAGGGACAATACCTCCCACGTGTTTAAACAGAGCCTAACAGGATAAGGCCTGCAAACAACTGGCAAGAGATCTAAAAACCATATATCCAGCTTGATTGACAAACCATGGAGAAACAGATCACTATGCTTAGATTTCTTTCAGGAAGCTCCAGTTACAAAAGGCAAATAAGTCACCAAATCCACTAAATCACTTTGCTAACATGCTGCAGCGAACACCAAGGAGAGCCTGAAATTTTTCCATGGGGAAGCATGCCATGGGAAGGGTGGTAATGCCTGGCTTGACTGATTTCCAGGACAGGCTCTGCACCTACTCTGCTCAAAGAAAGTGAGGACCCAGGTGACGGCTGAGGAACAAACACTTCTTTGCGGAACCCAAACATTTGGCTGACATCAAATATTTATTCTCAGATATTACCTCTCTTGGAAACAGACAGAGGCACAAAGAAAGACTATTTCCCTGTAGTCAGGTAGAGAATGCAGGAATGGGGGCAGGTTTGCATGAGCACTAACTCTCTGCATTACCCTCCTTCCTTTATGCAGCTTTGGTCCAATTCCAGCTTGGCTTGTCCTCCCCTGAGTCTCTGGCAGGGCACTAGCTCTCTCAGTAGGATGTGAAGAAAGTGGCTACTGGAGTAGCCTGGCTGTTTTTTCCTTCCTCTCTCCACTGATCACCTCCCCCCCGCTGCAGAAACCCATCAGCCCTGTTCCCCTTCCCTTTCTTCTTTCATGGGTTCTTGGTGGCAATTCTTCTTTCATCATACAGCTGGATAGGGAAAGTGGGACTTTGGCAGACAGAGAAGAACCCAAGTTTTCACATTCCATCAAAGAGGAGGTGGTGACAGCCACAGCAGTAGTGATACATCTCCTCAAAATGCCTTGGCATCAGCAAAACTGATTTGAGGATTTTGAAGAAACTCAAGTTTGTCAAATTTGTCTACTGGGTTGTCCTTACTCACAAGAGAACCCATCAGGAGGGAAGATTACTTCAACATCACCGGGTGATGAGGAAACCATCACCAGTGCATACATTTTCCCTCTGGTCATTGCAGTGCTAAGTTGGATCTAGAGCAAAGCTTATCAAGCAGCGAGGACACAAGGTGCTCCCCAGTGGTAGAGCTATATCATGGCTGCCTCTGGCAGTCAGCATAGTCCAAAGAAGCATGGGTTCCAGCTCTTCTGGAGCAGAAGAACCAGGTTGTGTGTGTGCAACCTGCCACGTGTAGGGAAGCAAAGTGTACATTTAGCAGGCTATTGAACAGATTAGGAGGCATGAAGATTTGTTTCAGCCTAAACACAAGCATGTTGCTAAAAGTAAAATTTCATCAGTATTTTGACAGAGATCCTTCAAGAGTCTGTCTGGCCATTTCTTGAATTCATATACTCTACTCATCATCTCCAATGGGCCTTCTGCCCATTTCTGAGTGAGTTTCACTAGGTTGTTGGAGGGTACCACTTCTTTTCTGGAAGCACCATATTTTACGTTCTTTTGATAACCCAGAAGGGATGGCACATTGCCGTCACTGCCCCCCATTTTTGCATCTCTCAGGAGATGGTCGTTTTGTCAGTTTCTCCCCTGGCAGGGGGTTAGGTAGGAGGAAAACCTTCAAGGCTCTTACTAGCGTGCTGCACCTCCAGCATTACTACCACACAAATCTTTTCCCATGTAAAAAACAGACTGTCACCCTGAAACCAGTTCTGTACCTGCACATTAATGCCTGTACTTTGTACTGGAACATGGGTTATAGAGAAATGTGAGCAAAATGTATTTGCTTGTTTGGTCTAACAGGCAACTACCTTGAGCCAAACAAATAAAGCACATTTTTTAAAAAGCCTTTTGCTTCCTGTGGAATACTGCTTTGTTTGCCATCATTGTTTGGCAAATAGGAAAGGGCTTATCTCTCCTTCGCAGAAACTAGTGCAGCTATAGAAGAGCTCCAGAAACTTGTCAGTCTTTAGTAAAAAAAAAAAAATATTGCTTTAACACCCCTTGCCAGGAAATTATCTGAACCTTCAGGAAGAGAGAAGGTGTAAAAATTAGTTCACTGGGCTATGCCATTCTTTCCTGATTTCTAGTGTTCAGTTCCAATCCAAGGAGCTTATCAGGTGTATTTTCAAAGGCAAACTACAGTAACCCTTAACACCAGAAAGTTCCCACAATAGTTTAGTCTTGGTTAGCTGTAAAATTAGCATTTACACCCCCACCCACCCCCCAAGTCCAAAATGTGCCACATTCTTGTTTGATTAATTTGTAATTAAAATCTAAGCGAGTATGTCTGGTTTCTAGCAGATGGAGGCAAAGGCATAGCTTTGACCCTAGTTACAGTTTTGTTTAACCCCCTCCAGAGAAACATAGTTACTGTGCATTAATATACAGCCTTTCACCACCAGACCTGTTAGTGTACATTATGGACTAATAATAATAATTATATTGTCAAACAATTCAAACTGCATAACAATGCAAGCTCCTCTGAAATGTGAAGCGCTATAGGTTAATGAAACCTGCTTTTCTTTATACAGCCAGCTCAAACCTCTTTTTGAGCAATCTGGTGTTAAATAAATAATGGGCCTGGTTGCCCCCTCCTCCAGGAGAAACCATAGGAGGGAGCAGAGTGGGAGGAAACCTCCAGGAAGTTTTTCCTCGTTGAGACTGTGCCTAAGCTTTTTCCTGAGGGTGGAGTTGCTCATTCCCTATGACGCCCTCTCCTCCCATGCACGTGAATGGGAGTGTAAAGAGAGACACTCACCGGGAGGAGATTTTGGTGAGGGTCTCATGCAGGCCAGGAGAGGATGGGTGGGCTCTTGGCATGGCCATTGTGCTTATGGTTCACTGGGCGTGCAGAAAGGACAAGCTTGAAGTGCAGCATCACTGCTACAGCAACATCTGTTCTTCTTCATGAAGGTCTTGGCATTTGACAGCCATTCAGTGTGTCCTCTTGGCTCTGGAGCCATGGCCCAAGCTCTGTGGTAGGACAGGGACCCTTGCTTTGTCTTTAATGTTAGTAACCCGTCCATTTCTAGAGCACAGTTTTGTGGTTCTCTGTGCCCCTGGTCAACTCAGTGTACATAGGTGACTTGTTCTCACTAGCACTTTCTGTTAATTTAGTCCCTCATGGCAAACTAGAGCTGTGAGAGCAAAGAGTCCCGCAATTTCGATATGGTAGAAGCTGAAGGAATCTGGTAGATGTTTTTCCTAATTCTGAGCATATGCTCATGTGTAAGCTCGTAGCTTAGTGCTACAAGCAGAAGACACGGGGTGCAGAGTAGCACTGGCTTGCAAGTGAGTGCTTTGAGAGGCTTTGTTGGTAGCTCTTCATTTCCCACCTTTTGTTCAGGAGTTGTTTCCCACAGGTGAGACACTGCAATAGTTACAGTCCATGCCAACTCCCTTAAGTAGCTGCAGTCAATGGGGTGACCCAACTCTGGCCCTGGGCAGGGCCGCACGTAGGATCTGCGATGGTGGCTGTTGGAATGACTGTTTTCAGCAGCAATGCAGTAACAAGCAGGTAGAGATAATATGTCTTAAGATGCTTCTGCAATTTCGGACACCACCATGTGACTCTGACGACACTATGCACTATGGAAAGCAGGCACATGAAGAAAATGATGGGGGTATCGTGGGGTATCAAGGGGCAGGAGATAATCCATTCATCCTCCTCATACCTTGTGGAATGACCTGTGTCAGACACAAACCTGCTATTCTAGGTCAAAGCCCCATGACGTGGTAAAAAACCCAGAAGATTCAACTTTTTTTTTTTTTCCACAGACATTCCTTAACCTTTTCCCCATGATATTCCCCTCTCAGATGCTCCCAGGAAACTTCCTGGAGCCTTTTGTTGTTTTTTGGTTGCTGTGGCCGCGGGTGGTTGGGTGCTCCAATGGTGCCATCTCCTGGAAGGAACCCGAAGAGCAGTGTCTGGCCCGGGCATCGGGAGAGGTGGGTGAGTTGACTGGAGGTTGTCCTCCTCACTGCCACCACTGTCGCAGCACTCAGTGTCGGGGGCTGCCGGGTACAAACCGGCCCAAGGGACACGTCTTTGGGGCTTGGTGATGCTAGAAAGGGCAGCATGTGGGACCAGCGGGACACACAGAAAACGTTAGCCAAGGCTAACTCCCAGGGGTGAGCAAGTTGGGTTCACCAACCTGAAACTTTACTGAAACTCCTGTGAGGAAGCCTTGGGTCTGAGATGCTCAGTCGAAAAACCCTCACAGCTGAACCCCTCTGCTGCTCACCGGTGTAGCTCCCTTGGGTTTTGATCCTATGAAACTAAGAGGTAAGATAGGCCCAAGGGCACCCACTGGAGTCTAATTCAAATCTGGCTAAGCCATCCCAGCTGGGGCTGAGAGTTTTGGATACAGAGAGAAGTCCATCCTATCTGGCCTCTGGTCCCTGAACTGCTTTCCTCTCTCTGAGTTACTTGTTGCCATAGCAATACTGCTTCAGGAAAGGATGGAAAGCCTTCAAGTAACGGTCAAACTAGACAAACTTTCCCTCTATGCTTCCAGGCACTAAGCACATGGAAAAGTCATTATTACTAAAGGAAGAAAATAACTCAGATCTAAAACTTTCCCGAGAAAAAAACCTCAAAAATCCCAGAAAACCGAAGAGTTGTATTAGTTCATTCTGTCTGCCCCCCAGCAGTCAGAAACAGTGAGCAACAACTTGTCCTATAGCATACTGTACTGTACTGTATGGGTCCAAATTCTCCTCCTACTTATACTGGTATAAATCAAGAAACCAGTGGAGTTACACAGGTATAAACGAGCATTATCGGTTCCTGGGTCTCTTTAAATATTACTGAATGCTACTGCTTATTCTTCTTTGTTTTCCTGTTAAAAATGATTGTTAGAAAGGCACATGCATTTATCCATAGCACACTGTATCGTGCAAAGGGGTTCTTTTATTGGCTTTGATCTTTCTTTTTACTTTTATTATTTCTTTGAAGAAATGCAGGATTATTACCTCAATCTAGCCAGCTGGCCTGCTGGGGTTCCCTCTGCTACATCAGGGGTTTCTCTTTTTTTCTAATCCTCTCTTTATGGATAATCCTTCTCTACCTTCTAATGACTCTTGGCTGAGGAGTGTATTTTGTTATTACTACCTGTTGTTTAGAAATTCATTTTATTTGGTGTAGGTGTTGCTAATTGTTTGCTAATGAAAACCTTACTACAATCAATCTGGTCAGGATTATGCTGGTTTTGTGGCAATTAACCCTTTCTTCCTGTCTGTTCTGATTTAGATTTCCCTGTGCACTTTTCAGTTTTTAAATGCCAAGCCTAATTCTGCTTTTTAGAGCTCAAAGTAAAGGTTTCTGTGTGCTTCCAGGTAGCATAAGAGACCTTTACTTCCCATGAGAAATTTTAAAAAGGCAGAAGTTGGCATTTTGTAATCTGAAAAATGTTTGTATGTGCAAATGCAGTGATGTCCAAGGTAAATCCTGGACTAAAACGTGTAGGACAAATCTACATCTTAGAACAAGGAATGTAGATTATTCTTTTTTACAGAGATGTAGATAATCTCAAGGCAGGGAAGACTGTTTACTCTTCAGGACTCAGCACTCTTTGTATTCCTCTGTGTCACATGCTATTTAGACGCAATATGTATCCCCTTTACACGCAGAGAATGAAGAATAAGCCCCGCTTTGAAGAATTTACAGTTTAAAAAGACAAAGGCAGATCAACAACATTAGGAAGACAAAGAGCAACAGCTGCACACAACGTAATAAAAATACAAAGCTTGTCTGTTACCATTCCCTCCTCCCGCTTTGTGCCATTACCTCAGCCTGACCTTATATCTCATATGTTGCCTTACAGCCACCTTATCAACAGAAAAAAATGGATTCAGGCAGGTGATGCTCCAGCCCACACGCTGCTCATACTATAGGATTTCTGAATATTGAAGTACATACCAAGACTGGTGCCTTCAGGAGGCAAGGGCGGTGCAGGACACATCTCCTCAGAGCTCTCACAGTTCATCCAAGCATGCTGACCATACTCTGGAGAGTGGACTTCAGCCTCCACTTCCAAACTGTTGGGAAAAAAAATGAAGCTCTGGTGGTGGAAAGAGGAACCTGCCTCCACCACCATCCCTTTTTCCCTTGGGAAGGGAGAGGGGAAAGAGCCTACAGCCAACATGGGTCCAGGAGCACAGCAGTGCCCTGTGTGGGGAAAGCAATACCCACAGCCCTGATCCTTGAGCCTGGAAAACTCAGGGGACTCTCACTGTTTCATAAATCTGACTTCTGGCTCTGCCGAAAGCTCTCACAGTTCATCCAAGGCTGCACATCATAAACACACTGAGGAACCTCAGGGTCTTTTTGAATTAGTTTTACCCCAAACAGGTTTTGTTTCTAAAAACCTGAGCCCCAATGCCTTCATGGTCTGAAGTATCTCCAGTTTGAATACCCTGGCTCAGAACAGTCCTTAACTTCATGCTTTGTGTGCCACATTCTGTGTTAGCTATTGGCATGCAATGAAGAATTCAGCACTTCAAGCTACCAAAGTAAATCCAGGAATGCTCCATTATTGCTGCAGCCAACAAATGGGACAAGCAAGGAAGAAATTAATATTGAAGAAAGAGAGGCAGAGAAGGGGCCGTATCTTAAAGATCTACGTATCTTTTGCTTGTTTGCTTCAGTATCATCCTGGTTGCTGAATACTAATATGCATTTATTCATGTTTACCAGTCTAGAACCTTTCTGATTTCCACTGACAGCCAGGACATTATGGTACATCACCAGGATGTTATTCAGCTGATCTCTCCATAATAAAAATATAAATGTCTTTATCATTTTTCCCAGTCACCACTGCCAATTTTGCAGGGTGCCAGACAACCGTGCTACTGTGTGTGACTGATGGCACCCGGCCAGTCTTGTGTAACCATATTATTCACTTGCTCATTTAGGCTCAAAGCAAAAACAGGTTGGCACTAGCTTTTCAAATCTGGCTTCAGCAAATACTCCTTTCTTTGAGCAACCAGTGAGCAGAAGGGGGAAAAAAGAAGGGTAGGATAACTGCGGCAAACCAGGAATAAAGCTGAGCAGCCCAGAGAGCAGTATCTCATCTAGCTCAGGGTACCTTTCTGCTACCCCTATGGGAAAGTGAGGAGTGAGAAAAATAAGATAACCTGGATAACACAACAGACCTGAGCCACTGCCGTGGCACTTTGGCTGATGCTCCTTACCCTCTTCTGTACAGCTCGTGCTTTTTCAGCTGAGGTAGAGGCACAGCATCAGCACAGGTCCAGGACCTGCTGAGCTGCACATTCTCTGCACTGACCCCAGGCTGAAGACCCTTCTTAGAAGCAGGATTGCAAAGTGGCAGTGGTTACATGGCTACTGCCACAGCCGGTGCTGAGCCCCCCTGCCAGTCTCAAGCGCTGGCAAAGCTGCTTCCCTTGGGCCTGATGCCACCCAACAGCAATGACACCGTGGCATTGGCACAACAGCCTCAGACAATAAGCTAAGGGGTCTGGCAGGACCCAGGGTGGTTGGCCTAGAGTCACCATGAGCTTCCCTGCATCCATGACTAAGCCATTGTCAACTAAAAGGATTAAAAGCGTAGGATGGGGCACACTTGTTAGTGTGAATATAACCCACTTATTTGGAGTCAGAAGGTGCTTCAAAATCTGTGTAGAAGTTTTCTTTCATCTTTCTCTCCTTTCCTCACCATGTTCAAATCATCTCTCTTGCCCATTCAGCTCTTCAGTATTGGGGGCACGTTCTTCCCCTGCCCTCAGCCCAGCTCATCTCAGCACAGTTTCAGGGCAAGCTTTGGAAACCAGACAGCAATTGCTACTGCCGCCATGCCCTGAGACCAGACAAACATCCTGTTTTGGTTTAACTGCTTCTAAGAGCAGGAGGCTTCAAAGGGCTCGTGGGTTTTATTTCTTACAGCTTGGGCCTCTTCACCCAGCTCAGTTGCAACCAGAGCGAGTCTGAGAGACACCTGGGTCTGTGAAAGCTTGGTGAAGGGTAACCAGCTCATCTTTTTGATGCAGACCGGTGTTGGGGAACAAGGGAAAGGCAGCTCAGTGTGATGGCAAGGAGAAAACAGTAGTGCAGAGAGCCAGAGGCCTAAGGCTTGGGCTTTGTCTTTGTCTTAAGATTACTGAAGCAGCAAAATCTGTAGGTAGGAGGTTAGTTCAGACCTTGCTTGCACACACTTCTGTATTATTGAAACTCTGTTCGCTTGGAAGGTAATTCTGGCACATGAAACTGGTCTCCTTCCTAGCACCAGAAAAGCTGTAGATATATTTGGTCACCTCAGCTCACCACCTACACTTTTACATACATACACCAGTGCTCTTGCATTAGAAATGAGTTGTTCATTTTTACTGAGGCAGGAACTTGCTGGCAGGATGCTGAAATCTTTGGGGTTTTGAGTTGTTGTTTCTTTTTTTTTTTTTAAAGAACTGAGCTTAAGGGTATGATATGGTCTGCAAGGTGTAACATAAAGTCCTCAAATCACATCACATTATGATATATATTCTTTTAGTTTAAGACACTTCTGTAGCATCCCTTATCACAGCAAAAGTTGCTGCTTTAGCAGAAGTTGGTTTGATATCCTTCTAACACAGACAATATGGGTTGCTGTTTTGAGTTTCTGTTGGTTCACCTTGAAAACATTGAACTCCCACCAGGATTGATAGAGTTGATTTTCTCATGATGCAACATGTCTGTCTTCCTGGCAGCAGTGGATGGAGGGTTTTAGAATATTACATAGTACAGCAGTGCAAAATCAGAGATTAATCCTAGGAGGTAGGAGAAGTGAGTTTAAGCTCCAGTTCTGCTTAATGAAAATCCGCCCTGGGCTCTGACACTGGAAAGAAGGAACACACTACTCCTCCCCTGCCTTGTCTAATTAGCTTGAAAACACTCTGGGGCAAGGGTACTGTTGTACTGACACAGAAATAGTAGAAATAGTCAGCTTAAGGAGCCATTTCATTAACCCTGTTTGAAGACTGACACACGCAGCATTAAACTTGTATATGCATCCACCACCATAAAGGTGAAATTCAGTATGGATCTCGGTGGGTTTTTCACCTTGCGTGCAAAACCACACATTCACAGAATAGAGCTGGAGATGCATTCATAAAATGCGATTTTCAGCAACTTTGATTAGGCATATGGAGATGAAAAACCTGACAGCAGAGGTGCAGGAAATAAAATGCAGCTAATTTAAAATATCTTTTTAATCACATAGCTGGCCTTCCTACATTAACACAAAGGCTTCTGAATGGGGAGATTGTGTTTCCCATAATAGTAATTTTTTTTGCTATAAAATGCTTTTTTTTTATCCTTCTCCACTTCTGGACTAAATGAATGATGTGGAGACACATGACTGGCTTGGTGAAATCAGCCACTTAGCAACACTAGGACCAGATGCCCACACAATACAGTGCCAAAGCAGAGCGCTGCCATCCTCCATAGCTTGGACAAATGTCTGGGTCTAATGGCTCCACGGCAGCCCTATCTGCAGAAACTTCAGGGACACAATCACAGGCCACAGAGAGCTGCACCCAGAAGCAAAGCCTTGGGTAGCAAATTTCCATGGCTACTGTATGCCATGCTGGCAAAAATATTGCAAATTTTTTTGCAAGTGCCCTGACAAAAAGCACAGTTTTTGTGTGTTTACTCCATTTCACTAACGAGGATGATCAGCCCACAAAAGAAAAAACATCCAAAAGAAGCAGTATGCCTACAGTCATACTGGTGACAGCAAAGTTACACTGTGCAGCTTGGGCCTGTTCCATTAATTATTTCATCTTTGTGGGGATTTCAGTGTTTACTCCATAACAGAAATCTGTTCCATGTAACAGCTCAAAAGTTTAATGTGATTGCACTGCAAAACACTTATTTAAACAAAAAAAAATAAACTTCCAGCCCTTCTCTTTCAATCCAGGAAAGATAGAAACTGTGACTAAATTAAAACCATGTTTTCCAAGCAGAAAGGGAATACAAATGTTCAAAATATATTTTGTTTCTAAAGTCATGGCTTAAAATTGTGATTTTTCATGGCTGAGAAATGTTTTTTGAACATTTGATGACAAAACTTGAATTCAGAACTACATTTAGTGCTAAGAAAAATTACCATATTGCTAAAAGTAATTCTTAGCAGCCAGTCAAGCCAACCCTTTGCATGGATGCTCTGGTTATATCCTTAATGTTTGTAGGCCTGTCTCTTCTATAGCAACTGAAGTCATCTGAGGATCTGAATAAACAACCATTTGATAACAAATCTTTGTCACTCATGCCCTGGGTTGACAGGCTGAAAGAGTTGGGGTTGCTCAGCCTGGAGAAGAGAAGGCTCCAAAGAGGCCTTATAACCCCTTCCAGTACCTGAAGGAGGCTACAGGAGAGATGAGGAGGGACACTTTATCAGGGAGTGGAGCAATAGGATGAGGGGTAACAGTTTTAAACTGGAAGAGAGGAGATTTAGATTAGATTTTAGGAAGAAACTCTTTACAGTGAAGGTGTTGAGACATTGGAACAGATTGCCCAGAGAAGTTGTGGATGCCCCATCTCCAGAGGTGTTCAAGTCCAGGTTGGATGGGGCTTTGAACTCAATGATCTTTAAGGTCCTTTCCAACCCAAACCATTCTATGATTGTAAGAAAGATGGGCTTCATGATTCAAGCAGTTGACTGGCACTGAGGAGATTTGGGCTGAATTTCCAGAATCTGCTTCAGATTTTCCTGCCTGTCAGTGAGCAAATCCCTGCAGGGATTATCTGTGTAGAAAATTCTTTTCTGCATCTCAGCAAGGTTTTCAGTACTTCTGGTTCCTTAGACTCCATGTGGAGACATAGCTGAATGGCTAAATTGTACTTAGGGCCACTGTAGGAGCTAAGAGCAATCAGACCTGGGCTGCAGGAGGCAGGGAAAAAAGAACTGGAAAAAAGATGAATGCAGCACCTGTACCAGGAGCCGCCTACCACAGGGAAAAGACACTGGATCCTGAAGGTCAGGCCTCAGATGTTCGGGGAAAGCTGTGAAGACTCACGTTGGTGGAAGCTCTTGTTGCCACAAACGCTCATCTGTCACTTATTAAACTGTGAGGAGAAACCTAAACTGCAGCTGAGGGGAGTTACAATGGCTGATTATAATACAGAGCAAAGTATTTCAAGCAACAAAGGCCCCAAGCATATTAATTCATTCAGCTTGTTGCATTGTGTGTAATTCTTGCTTACACTTGCTGTCATGTAATAGAGTTAAAATTTACAATCTTATTGATGTGAGAAGACATTTTTATATATACTACTTTGTTAGCCATTTTGCTTCCTAATAATTAATCAAATCGCCAAAGAAGTATCATGTTGGGGAGTGTGGATTTATTTGTGTTATTAAGCTATTCTAGCAGAGCATTTCTGTGTGGTAACAGCTCTGTTACAATATGGCCCACTTGTTTTATGACAAGTTACAATTTTCTTGTAATGTTAGCTGCAATTCATCTCAATAATTATGCTAAATTAAGTACTCATGCACATATAGAAATAAACATTAAATACATTAAAATAAAGTGAGAAACATAATTTAATCGCTCTCAAACTAAATAGAGCAGGGATTGCTTAGCAGTCCTTAAGATACCCATCTAAACCAGGCTGAAGAGCCCCAGGGCTTTCAGGTTCCTGGGATGGGGAGACACCAGGGGTCTGGGAAGGACTTTGTGGGTCACTGATTTCTGCCATCGTCTAGCAAACCTGCAACCCTTCTTGATTTTGGTGGGCTCAAGCTCTGCCCTTATGCAGGCCCAGCTGTGCAGCCCCACAGCATTCCTGGGAGCTGCCCCAGAGCCTCACTGCTCACACGGCTGAAGGTCTCCTTGACCTTCACATCCAGAAGCCAGGAGATGCTACGGTCATGCCTCTACCTGGGGAGGCTGGCTCCTACATCTCTGGAGAGGTGGGTCTGGGGGAAACCCTGCCCTGCAACCCAGCGGTCGCTGCAACTCCCATCCCACTCAGCCAAGCCCAGCACTTGAAAGGGACTTGAGAAAACTAATCAGAAA
Source organism: Nycticryphes semicollaris (assembly GCA_013400055.1). NCBI lineage: Eukaryota > Metazoa > Chordata > Aves > Charadriiformes > Rostratulidae > Nycticryphes > Nycticryphes semicollaris. The sequence goes on from VXBJ01002318.1 coordinate 1,028,369, forward strand.
AGCAGTAGCAGTGCTAGGGACTGGCCTCAACTTCTTGGTAGACTCCACGTCCTCAGCCACAGGTCCATCCTCAGCTACTGTTTCCATTCATTCCATACTGTTTCCCTCCTGGGGGAGGCTGGTTGTACAACGTGGGTGGGAGGAGAAATTAAAACCACGGGGCTGTATGTTTGCCCCACACGTGTCTTTTGTCCCTGGTACAGTAAGTTGATTGCAGAGGGAAGACAACACTCTGCTTACTTCTAGCCAGCAGAGTTTTGGCCAGAGTTCTGTTTCCACCACTGGCTAGAAACATAAAAAATATTGTGTCCTGTCAAGGAGTGGAGTTTTTTTTCTCATCATCTCTAGGGCCTGAAAAGCAAAGATGTTTTGTGCTCACTGCCATGAGCTGCACACTCCACAGGAAAGAAGAGGGCTTGCAGGGCTACCAGTAGACCTTGCAATTAGGAATTACTACCCTTAGGATGGCACCAAGGACTACTGAAGCCAGTGCCATCACTCTTTGTAAAGGTTTAGCCCAAAGGAAGTCTCATGGATTCTACCATATTGGCACACACCTAGCAGCAGAAAGCATTAGGCGTATTCAGAAGCACACATGACACATCAGCTCTGTGCCCAGGCCCACGGGAGGCTTGGGCACAAAACACCCCTCACCCCCTCATGCTCTCCCTTGTTGGCACAGTGACACGCAGTGAAAGGTGTTTGACTGGGGAAAAGGGAGTCAAGGAACCTGTGAAGGAAGCAGGAGGGGGAATATGTTATCCTGTTGCTTTGAAAAGTTGCTTAGCCATACAACTAGGAGCGATTTAAAAAGCCTGAATATAGTTATTGAATCCACTGTCAAATCCTTTGTAAGTGAGGTGTATGCTGCTATCTGGCTTTTTTTTTTTTCCCCCCTTTTTTTTTTCATCACTGTTGAAAAGACTTGTATTAAAAAAAAAAAAAAACTTTCAGAGAGGATTATAGTCAGGATGGCACCTCTTTAAACATCCATCATGGAGCACGCCTCAGCTGAGGGTTAGACCTTCGAACCATGCACAGTCTTTGGAAAGGCTCCATTCCCCGCTTCTTCCCGCCCCAGAGAAGGAAAGTGGCAAGGGAAATGCACGGGAGACCCTCACCTGCCACAGGTCTGCTGAGAGCCATTCTAATGAACAGCACATTTTTCTTCTCTCTCTTTTGAACAGAGGAGAGGTTTCCCTAGAAACCATTTTTTTTTCTGGGAAATAAAGTCACTGTTCATACGTAGATTTGCCTAATACTGCTGAAAATGCTTTAATGGCCTCAAAACATAATGACAGGTTATATATGCCTCTGATTGTCACTGTGGAAAGGAAACAGTGACATAAAGGAATTAAGACAAAGACTGCTGGAAAAGCAAAATTCTTGGAGAGATTTTATAAGATCTCGTGCTTCATGCAGGTTTCCATTGCCAGAATTACCCAGCTGGCCAGTGCTAGCCCCTCCTCAGCATTAGCTGGAGTTACAAAGCCACATCTAGGGACTTACATGGTCACCAGTCACAGCAAAGCTGCATTGTCCCATGGCTATGAGTGGGACTACACTATTGTCCCAAGAGCTTCACAGAAAAGTGGAGCAGTGTTTGACATGATGTTTTTTCCATGACACAACACCTTCCTCTATCCATAATTACAAATGGACACATCACTATTATCACCCCAAATAAAGTAAGGATTTCAGGATAAAAAACATTTTGTAGTCATTCACTTTTCCAGAAAAAAAAAAGAATCTAGCTAAAGTCTCTTCTTCATTGCCCCACCAAGCTGAAATGAATGCTGGCTCACTCTATTCGCTTGCCTAGAAGCCAAACAACCCCTCAGATGCAAAGTAACCTATGCTGCACAATTAATTATGTGAACATATTTGCATGAAGATGTACTATTTTTTGTTTTCATATTTTGAATGGAAGAACCATTGCTGTGCTAAAAAAGACTTATCCTCTTTTCTTTTTTTTTAAGCAATTATATCATTTTGACACATTGTGTTCCCTAGGAACAGAAATACCATCAAAGTTAAAGTTTGGGATGACCTCAGGTCCATCAACAAACATGATGTGTGATGTTGCTCCAACCTGTGAGTCTGAATCTGGGCTGCCTTACCTGATTTATTCATCTTCACCTACTAGGAAGGGACCAGCAGGTGTGTTCAATATCTGGGAAATATTCTTCACTGATTTTTGCTGTAAATCTATTTGCTGTATGATCTAAAACATAAGTAACATCATATTTAAGAAAAGGACAATTGATTGGAGCCAGGCTTCCTCATAAAGCACCAAGAGCCCCATGTACACGCACCTTTGCCTGTCTATGCTCTGTTGCCATGAACATTAGTTTAATTGGGTTCAGAGTCAGACTGATTCAACACCATACCCAGAGAAAAGTCCTACTAAAACAGTGTTTTTTTCATTGCCATTCAAAAGTTTTACATGTAGAAGGAGTTTGACTGTTACTAGTTGAGGCAATGCCTTTGTACTGCATTATTTGTTTATTCCACCCACCCTTCTCAACTTTTTTTGGCTGTTTACCCAGGTAAAGGCATAATCTTAATTAAGACTGAATTAGGGGCAGAATGGATTCCTGCAGGCTATTATATGGTGTGTGATATAAAGCAGCAAATAAACAAGCATGCTGCACACCCCGTCTGTAATTACTGTGCTCAGCTGTGTAGCAGAGGTGAATTGGCTTTGCCTTCCCCACATCTGTTTCCTGCAGCATCCCTGATTTCTCTGCTGTGCTGTAGGCTCTGGAAACCTTTCTCAAGGTGGGTGATTCGTTTCACGGGACTCGGTCAACTCATAGTTCTGGTCTTTCTCCCAGGTGACTGCTGGGTGAGAGCTGGGCAATGGGCTGCTGCCAACCACCAGCCTGACCAACAGGGAAAGCATCTCCTAGGCTGGATGGGACTTTGAGCAACCTGGTCTGGTGGGAGGTGTCCCTGACCACAGCAGAGGGGCTGGAACTCAACGATCTTTAAGGTCCCTTCCAACTCAAGCCATTCTATGATTCTTTGTTGGCAGGAGAATATATGGTATTTGAACATCTGTAAACCACATGTCACTGCTCAGGTTGTGTTTTAGGAGTGCAGCTTCAGCAACAGGTACTACTGGTGCAACTGGTTTTGCTCCTAACAAAGGGCAGCTGTTTGACTCTTGCAGTTTGTGCCCTCATCCAGAGATGCTATGAGACCAACGCTCTCTCCCTGCCTGAGAATGTTTTTCCATTTCACATTTCAGTGGGAAGCATTTTAATTGTTGGTTTGATCTTGACTGTTTTCGGTAGACCAGATGCCATACACATTTCAGTTGTAAAAGTTTCTTGTGTCAAGTTTCACAGGTTGCATAGGTGAAGAGAACTTCTCAGGGAAATGTTGCTCTATAAATAATGATATATGTAAATATAAACATCTTATTGTCTTTGAGCAAGCAGCCAAGTATTTTCAGGCCCTGAATTTTATTTTCAAGATTGACCCCAATAAGCACTTGTGCTTCACATTCAAGAATTCCTAATCAAGTTCTCAGATCACTCATTTTTGTTTAAATTGTATTTTTTTTGTTTTCCAAGCTGAATTTGACTTAAAATTGAAGACAACTTTGTATTTTAGGAATTCAGAAAAAAAGGTTTTGAAATGTGTTTAGAATTGTAGTAGGCTAGATTATTTGTCTTCAAAGATAATTAAATCTATGGTAAGAGGCTGAATTGAAGAATCTGTTGTGCTTTAAAAATTTTGGTTATGTTAACACTGTCCTGAAATACCCCATGCTTGCTAAAAGCAGCTTGGGTGTTGGAAAGTATATCAGTACCCAATTTCCTTAAGAAGTTTAGAATGTGTTTAAACTGTAAAACAAAATAAGCAAACCTATTAGATTATAAGTCTTTGCTGATGAGGCAGTTGTGGATTATTCCAATTTTTGGAGGCCATGTGCAGTCTTTTGTTCTCCAACAATAAATGCCATATCAACTCACATACCAGTAGCTGAACCACCACATACTGTTATGGCTCGCCAATCTGGAATACAGAAAATTGATTATTTCTAATGTATTTGGAAATGGTGATTGTTCAGTGCATATGAGGTACTGAAGTTTACTGGGTTTGTTACAAATCTCTCGTTTCTTCAAGCTTTGCTCAATTATTTTCATCCCCAGTGTTTGTTGATGCTGATTGTAATGAAATGTCAAAAATGGGTGTCCAAATGCTTTTTCAAATACTGTCGTTAACCCTGCATTCACATCAAATACATTTGGTGTGCCATCTGTTACAGCACATATAGTTTTTGATGTATCAATATAATTTTCAAATGATCATTTGCACTATTGCTTCACAGGCATCCTCACCCTTTGCTGTCATCAACTTTACTACTACTTCTTTCAGTTCACTTCAACATGTAAAGGTTTCCATCTAGTCATAGGATCATAAAATGGTTAAAGTAGGAAGGGACCCTAATGATCATCAAGTTCCAACCCCCCTGCCACGGGCAGGGACACCTCCCACTAGACCAGGTTGCTCAAAGCCCCATCCAGCCTGGCCTTGAACACCCTGATATTTGGTGACTTTAAAAAGATCTTGAGGAGGGAGGGAGATTTTTCTTTCAACAGATTCTTAAAGGTGAAAATTCAGGCAGCTACAGAAGAAGGTCTTGTTAAATCAGCACAGCTCTGACTAATGAATGAGAGTTAAGGAGTTTAATGACTGCTTAGCTCCTTGCAAGGCTCGCTTCCCTGCTAGGCTGACTCACAACAGCAATCCACCAGGAAGGGTGGGGGGACCTGGGGGACCATTACAATGAAACCATGGGATTCCTACAAACAATTTACTCTGTGGGAAAATCCCCCTCTTGGAACTACTATTCTTTCCTTGAGCCTTGTTTGACTGTTCATTGCCACAGCAGGGGCAACATTTTTTCCTCTCAATTTCTTTGCTGAAACTTTGCCTGTGAAAATGGAGAGAAGGTGGCTGCAGAGGAGGTCACGGATGCTATCACTCTGCAGCACAAAAAGGATTCCTGTGCTGATTGAACTTTCTTTTCTGCCACTACATCAATTTAGTTTTTACCACAGTGGATGTATAGGGTCACTTCTGAAGACATTGAAGAGAGAAGAAAGGTAAACTAATTCAGCTGAACAGGATTGGAACTGTGCAAATAGATTATTTCTACTTCAATAAAACTTTCTTATTTTCCTCTTACTAAAACAAACAAATAAAAAAATTCACCTGGCTGCAAACATTCCTTTCAGCTCTTAATGAGGTGCTGTCCAAAGAAAAGAAGGGCAGGATTCACAAAAGAGGAGGAAACAATATCTCCTGTTTTCTCAAGAGCTCAGTCACTGGTGCACTAAATCTCTTATCCTCATGCCTTAACCCCTATGCTGGAAGGTGTTCTGGAAGCATGCAAACTCCATTACATTTTGTACCACTTTGTAAAAATACATTTATATTTTTAATTTTAAAAAATTAATTAAAAAAACATTAACATGAGTAAAACAATGATAACTGTTGGTTTGGTTTCCAGGTCCGTTACCTGTGTGATCTAATTCTGTGTAGTTTGGAGGAACAGGGATTTTGTGATTTGGAGGTTTTGGTTTTTTCTGGAGGTTGTGGTTGTTTCATGTTATTAGCTATGGTATGTGTTAGTACGACCTGCTACAGAGGTATAGTTGGTCTTTCTTGTCACCTACCTGCTGGACTGCAGGCACAGAAATACAGTTGTTCCATCACAGTGGGGCTGAGCACCACACACCTCTATTGTTTCATGGGTTTATGTAAAGAACAGCAGCTCAGGAGGGAAGGAGTGGGGCCATCCCGCTCAGGTGGCTCCGTAGCTGTAACTTGCTAGTAAGACAAGCCTGGGAAATGAGTGAGCAGCTTCAACGGTTACACTGACTAAGGCAAAAGGTGAAAGTCAGCAAGGGGTTTTCTATCAGACATGGAGAACTCTCTTCAGATACATAACAGAGCCTTCCTGTGTCCCAGACAAATCTGGTATTTCTTTTTGCTCTGGTTCCAGTCAAACGGATGGACGACCACACTCTGCTAAACAATCCTTCTCCATCTTCTGACTTTTTCTGATGGCTCATTTGGATTTCTGAACTAATAAGAAACACAGTTAATGACCATTATGTTCGTGTTGACTCCTTCCTTCCTCCAGATGGTATCATATGGACATCTTGGCTCTAAGAGCAGGGAGGCTCAGTTGCCTCTTGGCTATAAAGATTTTGTGCCTCACAGTTTCTCCACTTATTGACCAGCCTGCACAAATACTAAAGACTATGATATGTTATGGAGTGAACAGCTTCAGTGATGCTGGCATTTTACTAAGTGTCTGGTGGATCCAGTCTTCCCTGAGCTACCCAGTAGGATATACCCATGCAGCTATAAAATTAGACTGGATATAGAAATAAATGTGTGTAATGAGACTTCCTATTGTATACTACTTTCAATGCTTACGAGGTTTTTTTCAAATACCTAATATTTTTTTCTAAAGATTTCAATTACAAGGGTATAGAACATGGAATAGGTGCAAAATATACTAATACTTTTAGCTGAAGACAAAAGTGGCTTATAAAAACCCAAATGTGGCAGGAAGCACAGACAACCATGCAATTTGAGCATTGTACAGGAGTGCCAGCAGCAGCAGTATAATTGGCTTTTTCAGTTTTTGTTTGCTCCCCACGCTGGCTTGCAGTGTTAATCTCCATATGACTTTTTTTTTTTTTTCTGAATTTAAGTAAATAAAAGAAAAGCAAGGCTCTGGATATACACACTGGTTTTACTTGTTTCTTTGTCTAAACGCGAGAGGAGGATGGGTTATGGAGTGATATGTAACATACTGATAAATGATCTGAAGCTGTTTTGCTGTGACTTGCTGTGAAAGTCATTCACAGCTCCTTGGTTAGGAAAGTAAAAAAATTAAAAACCATATTGAACTAAGACTTTCTTTTCCACCAGATAGCCCCAATTTTGCTGAATGCTAATGTAATTTTCATTTTGATAAACTGAGTGTGGCTTTTGATTGTTTTAGTCACAGCCATTGATACTCAGAGAAATTATATCCTTTCACCATTTACTTTGTTAGAGGTAAGTGTATTTTCTACCTTTACCCATCTCTTGCTTTCCATTTCTTCACTTCCCATCTTTTTTGCAAGGTCCTGTTCTTTTGTCATATTTTCATGAACTTCAAAATATGATTAACTCATTTTTATCAGTTTAATTTTCATATTCATACAGTTTTTCTCTTGTTTATGATTTCTGAGAAAATGAAGCTGAAAACTACTCAGTTAGTTCCAGTGTGTCTCTGTCTACATTAATATGCTCAATTCCAGAGGTCAAGCCCTGGAATCAAGCTCCAGAAATACATATCTAAATTTTACAGGTTACCTTGAAGCCAGCCTATCTAACCAGTGAATGATATTTCCAATACCAACAATTCCCCTTGATGCTCTTTCTGAATGTTAAATTATTGACACGTCTTAATGACTTTCTTTTAAATGCAGGAGAATTAAGGGTAATTAAAATAGCAAGCCCTTAGAGAAAAATGGTGTCCGCAACATTTTCTAGTACATCAGTTGTAAAATCATCCTATATGTGGCCACTTTCTTTTGATGGCTGCCTCAATACCACGCTCATGAGGATCACAGAATCTTCGTGGCTGGAAAGGACCTCTGATAAAATCAGATCCAACCACACATGCACAAAAATACCCCACGATCTCGGCCACTAGAGCATGCCCTGAAGTGCCAAATCTACACGTTTCTTAAATACCTCCAGGGATGNACCTGGGCACACTGCTGGCTCATGTTCAGCCAGCTTTCCACCAGCACCCCCAGATCTTTATCTGCTAGGCAGCTTTCCAAGCACTTCCTGAAGCTCGTAGCATTGCCTAGGGTTGTTATGACCAAAGACAGGGAAACGGAAGCAGGGATCAGGGGAACAGATTAATTTGCAAGTTCTCTTGCCTTATGGAAACAAAACAGCCATCACTATTTGCCTGACTGTCATATGAACAAAATTTGGTCAAGAGATGCTTGTCATTATGACTTGACTTCTGGCTATTTTTTTTGTCCATGTGGCACTGAATGGTGTGCCAGGTGTTTGATTTTTGAGTCCAGTATTCCCAGAAAGCCAGGGCTTGATCTTGGAGATAAGCAAATAGTTTCTCATGCATTGGTCATGAACAATTGTAATGATGACATAGATATGGAATTTGGAGGCTGAACCAGAAATATTTAGGAAAAAAGCCTCATTTGAACAGTGGTCGGTTCCAACTGAACTAAGAACAAGCCAGAAATACTTTTAGATCTGTTGAGTGTTTTGTACCATTAGACTTGAAAGATGGGGATAGTGCGCTCACTTATTCTGAATTAAATTTAAGTTAATTTCCAAATAACATTTGAAACAAAATCACAAACCTATTTTTCCTTGAACTTTTTTTTCTCTCTTTGACTCCATATTAATTTGGGGGGGTGAGGGGAGAGGGAGGCAGGGGGTCAGGGGAGGAGTTTGCAGATAGTTTTGGTTGCTTCCTATCTGAATTCTTGTGAACATAAAAAGGGATGGAAATCAGAAGGATCTCTCATGAGGATTTTGAAGATGCTCTGTAGATCCTGCAATGTTTCTTTTGTTTAGTCCACTGCTTTTTTAAAGAAACTTGTGTTTTTTTAAAAGGAACTCTGCCACTGGAGATATTCTCAATTCAATGAGTAAATAAATCAACTGTAAAAACGTTTCTTAAATATGAGTCATTATACACCGACAGCTGTCAGTGTGAGCGTGTTGCTGTCAATTAGGATGCAGAGACTGTACCTCACCATCTGAATATATGAAACTCTCAAACTCAACAGGAGCCAGCATCTATTAAATATTTTACAACTTTTACAATTGCAACATTTGGGTTAAACAACTGTTCAGTTAGACACATTTTATAGAACTCACCTTGCAGTACTTATGAATGCCTGTCACTAAGACAGACTTTCAACACTGTGGTAAAGTAACTGTTTCATTAAATTTGGATAACTGAACAGTTTTGGGAGCTGTTTCTGAATGCAATGCTGCTTTTTTTTTTTTTTTCTTTCCCCTGTCTCAACACTGTACTGGTGAGATGCTGCTCCATTGCTGGTTAGAGACGCAAGCATATGCCAAAGGTTACGTGAAACTTCCTAAAGCAAGAAGCTGAAATTTCCTAGGAAGGCTGTGATTGCACACACCCATCATGTCCTCCAAATAAAAACAAATATGCAAGAATGAAAGACTCTCCTCTGTCATTAATATTCCTGCTTTGATTTCCACAGCAACTATTAGAGAACATCTCTTTGTGCCAGGTGAACCTATGCTGCCTTTTATTTGTTTTAAAAGTCCTGACATTGATCCTGTTATGGTAAGAAAACCCAAGTAAACTGCGCTGTTTATAATCATAAGGATCTTTAAGTTTCCACCTTGGTGTGTCTTTTCCCAGATGGAAATCCTGGTCTCAAGACTGGGATTTCTGCTGCCCTTCTCTATACCTTCTACTCTGTCTATGGTGGACCTGGACTAGGCTGCCAAAAGGTGCCCAAGGTACAAGCACACCTGTAGTTTGCAGAGCAGCAAAGTGATGGCTTCTGCCTTGTTCTTATTTCCTTTCCTAGTAATTGTTAACTTTCCATCTGTCTTCTGAGGCTGAAAGACATGAACTCGTCCCTGAAGTCATCACATGCGACCACTTTAAACAAGGGCAGCACGGATCTACAAGACCCGCTGAATAATTTTGACTCAAAGTTTGTAATACCGTTATCAATTTTAGTTTAAATTAATCTCCTCAGATATAAAGGTTTGCATACCAGTAGGATATAACAGTTCAGTGTGATCTCCACCTAGGTGGGTGCAACTTGGCAAATTCTGGAGTTCTGGCATCTACTGCTCAGGGCGGGGAGGGGCAAAAGGTTGGTTGACTAAAACTAATTCTTCCCACTGTCGTAAAGAGTCGTTCACTATTGATAAGCCAGAGGATATGGTTAATGAAGTAGAGGCCACAAGCTGACAGGAATGTTGAGAACGGGTGGAGAGGAACTAGCGGCTGGCAGGCAGAGCTGGCAGGCTCGGCGGCTGGCCCTTATAGCTGAGGGAAGCAGAGTGAAGCTGAGCCTTGTCTGTGCCCAGCTGGCAATAACAGAAAGGCAGCACAAGGAAGTAGTAAAATCACAAGCTTAGGCAGGACAGAGTTTGTTGTAGAAACCAAAGTTAGTCTTGAAGTAATAAACCTTTAAAAAAAAAAATAGCCAATACCAAACCAACCCTGCCAGCCCTGTACGTTATGGTAAGATGGTGAGACATAGAAAATCCCGTGGCCTCCAAGTGCTGTAAGCAAGCACAGAGAATTGAAAGCTTCTCCAGGAACAAAGGCCAGACAAGAAACAGGAGAAGAAAACCAAAGTGCGTCTACACAAGGACTCTGGGCCCAAATTTTCTCTGGTTTTGTGTTTTATCATCAGTCCAAAAGAATGAATTTCAAGTTCTGCTCAACAAATCACAGTACGCACCAGCATAAACAGCCACGCATTCAAGAAATGATTGCCTTTTTCATTTCAATGCAAAGTTCCAGTCCCTCCCTCCAACGTGTTTTTTCTCAGTAGCCTTCTATCAAAATCACTAAAAATGACATAATTAAAAACTTCAGATTTTCCAGTATCCTTATGCAATATGAAGCCGTGCTAAAGTGGGCAGGAGCTTTGCTGGGCTAAGAAAGAGGATGTTTCAGATCTGTGAATTCTTCCAAGTTTTTAGAAAAGTAAATTTGTTCTTCCCTGGGCACAATGTTCTCTTGGCTTGTGGTATTTCAGTATTTAACTTTATGAAAACATGCCTCTTGTTGATTTCTGTTATTTGTCTGAAGGAATCCTTGTGTTCTAACCTCACTTTTTGACCAGTTTGAAGAGATGGGGTAGTAGGGTGTGTGTGTGCGTGGATGTGTGTGTGTGGATGCATGAAACAAAATGGATTATGAATTTGAAAATTGCTAATTATGTTGCATCACACAGCTCAGAGCACTGGCACAATGATGAACCACAATCCAGATTTTTCAGCTTAAATGGCTTTACATTCAAGCAAGCAAATTAACCATAAAATAAAGGAGGGGGGGGGGGGGGTT
>VXBJ01002318.1:1039523-1072254 GCA_013400055.1 Nycticryphes semicollaris
GGTTTACAAAATATCCCAAGAAAGAATAAACTGCAGATAATAAGCACCAATCTGGTGTTGAATGCAGCCCAAGATACCAATTGTTTTAAGTCACGACAAAGACAGCTGAATGCTCATCTTGTGGATATAGAGCATGGATGATTGCTTGCCATGAGTATCTTCTCTCACAAATAACAGTTTTTTCGCTCTTAATTTTCTGCTAAATTGGAAGCTAACTGCTTCCCACATTGTCGTCGGAGCACCTGCAGCTGTGCTGGATTTCTGCGCACCATTTCTTTTAGGTAAAACAGCACTCCACTTCCTTGAGCTCATCATTATGTTTATATCTTCCTTTCATTGCACTGCCGCACTAATGATTCAGGCAGGCTGGTCAGTCATTAAGTGACAAGCAAATGATACCATATGCAACGTGTGACTAATCGGTCTGAACAAATGAAATCACAGACTTGCTTTTCCCATCATTCATTTCACAAACAGTAGCAATGTGGTGCACAGCAGGTAGTTCAGTTAAAACCAGCCTTGTAAAACAAATTTCCTGCAGCCGTTTAAGTGCGCTGTGACAGATTCGATGCTTTAGCGAGTAGACAGTGCCCAGAGGAACTAAGGATGGTTTGGGGGAAGGGAAGTAGGGAGGAGGAGAAATGCTCGGTACATACATTACAGTAATTAAAGGTTTAGTTACCTTATTGGTTTGGGTATTTTGGTTGTATGGATCACAGAAATGACTACTGGATTACCAAGCCCAAAACATACAGAACATACACAATGCTTATCAAGACAGAATACACAGCTCTTTAACTAAAGTTCCCCAAAGATGCATATTTTATGCAGATCTAAACAACATTATCTCTGATAGCAGTAGTGGGAAGACATACATGTGCAAAAGGAGAACATAAACCTTTTTTTTCGCTGTGCCCAAAATGTCTTTCACTAATTTTGAGATATTTTTCTCAGCAATACTAGCATTAAAATACATAATATTTGAAGTATTTAATACTTGCATTTAAAAAATACTATAAAAATTAACTGCTCAGCCCCAGTAATGACAAAGGTATATAATATATATATATTTTATATAATTTCTTCTGCGATCATTAACATCTTACTAATATTAAATAAAGATCCTGAGTAGCTAAAGCCATCTCCTAACTCTCTAGTTGAACTGTTTGACTTTTGTCATGGCTATATTCCAGCTCAGAGTTAGATGCTGTTCATATCTCATTGACAGGTAACAGAAAAGACTTCTGAGCTCATTATATTGACTTCTTCAGCATGGGCATGAAGGGACCCCTGTTCTGAAAGAAGACTTGCTTTCAGTCCTTTCCTCCAAAATAATTTTTTGGAGGTGGAAAGCCCACAAGAATAAAAACATCCCAAACTAATTTTTTTCAGGTAAATAAATGAAGAAAATCCAAAAGCATGGTAAAAGGCAGAACATAGATGCATTCACTTAACCCAAATCAAGATTTTGAGAAGTTATAACCATAGTTAATGATGAGACAGAAGAAGAATTTCTTCAGTAGCTCATGTACCAATGTTAGAAGCCTAGATAAGAAAGGATTGGACTCATTCATCTCCCAGCATAAATGTCACCCCATAGGTATTTCTCAAACTTCATGGAAATACTTGCATAATTAGAATGTGAAAACCAATTCGTAACAAGGATCAAAGAGTCAAAGGGGACCCTCTTTTGACCTTCTGCATCAAAGTAGCTTTATGGGTTTCTGAGTCATTGACAACTCAGAGGCGGAGGATCTTGAATAGTTATAGATCAGTTATCTAACAGATAAAAACACAAAGCAGGAGCAGGTGGTACTTTTTGCATATCATAGTGGGTGACCATCCCACAACATCCTTCTGTGACAAGGACAGGAAAAAGTTGTGGTCTTGGAGTCAGAGTAGATTGAGTGGTTTGTGAAACAGGCGCAAGCCGGGAATATGCATTTGAAGTTATAATTCTGATAACAAAACATGCAATAGGTCTTTGTCTGACAAAACACCAACTTTGGGTAAAAGCTTGGAGTCCTGAGGGACAATGAAATTGTACATTTCCTCCCAGCATACTGCCACTGGCAAAAGGCTAATGTGACCTCTGTGTGTACCAAGAAAGGGCTGTCACACAGCTGTAGAGATGTTATATTCTATTTTTCTTCATTTATAATTCAAGACCTGCATTTACGCATCCGTAATGTTCAAACAAGTACCCTGCAGTCAAATCTGTCAGAGAGCACCATCTGCATAGGCAAAGACCAAAACACCTAAAAACCTAGTGTGTTACTTAATAAAACTTAAAAATAACTATAGAAGAACTACAAGTACAGCCAGAAAGCAAACATCATCTAAATATCATCTCTTCAACAGCACCAGCATGAATACCTGGAAAAGAAGGTATGAGGACAGAGGAAATTTCCAATACTTCTCTCTAAAGTCTCCTACCCCCAAAACATAGTTCAGGGAGTTTTCTGGGCCTCATTTCCATGGGTTTTCCCTCTCACAAACATGTTTGATGCCCTGTGGAACAGTGGTAATAAACTAACAATCAAAGATAATAATAAGATCTAAAAGCTGGAAGCTCAACACATTTAAAGAATGAGTTTTGCAGTTGGGATAACTAAAAATTGGAATGATGTAATGAGGATTGTGGACTACTAACAAATCTTACATCAACTTGACTAATTAATTTGTGCAAAAGCTTAAAAAGGGCTGTTTAGGCAACCAATATGCCATGTACCATTCCAGATGTTAGATAAAATCAAGACAAAATCCAGCCAACGACCTCTTAGTCCATTAAATTTACAGTTGTGAGACATGTTGCTAGTATTGATCTACAGAAACTTAAAATGCTGCGCCTTCAGTGACATAAAATATTGCATCCCTTGGAGCAGGAAAGGACTTCTTTGTTTATATCATATTGTGACTTACTGCGTTTTTATAACCTCAGTAGTCTCCACATGAGCTAAAGACATATTAATTTGATTCCGTTTACTAACGTCACTCTAGTACTACAATTTCCATGTGGTACCTAGCTAGTGCTACAGTTTGCAAAGATGTCTTTCAGGAATCAAACATTTCTGCAACAGATTTTTTCCCCCAGGGCTGCTGGTTCATTGTTTAAGTCATTGCATAAGGGACAAAAAAACATACTGCCTGTTTCTATTGCATTTTTTTCCTTATCGTGCCATAACCCAGAAGCTTCTGGCACAGGATGTGTCACTCAGGTCCTTTTTTCTCAGAGAAAATAAAGGCATGAATATCTCAGTTGCGATAAATACAGGATATCATAGGGGGTCACATAAGCACTAAATAATATTGAATGGTATCTGAGAACATGTTCATCCAGGCATTTATTGATATCTAGTACAGATTTACAGAGTATGCCAGGAAGTTGCAGAACGCATTAATGAGGTACCTTTTCCATATCTTGCAGCTCTGAAGAATCTTTTTAATCCTTTATACAGTAGAGCTAAAGAAAAGAGAATGGGTAAAATCGGACAACACAAAGTTAAAATAAATTTAAAAACCTTCCTCACTATTGCAAACTGAAAATCAGTTCCTGGAGGCTTCTGTTTCTTTCTCTCTTTTCTTTTAAATACTGCCATTAAAAAAAGAATTACAAAGGAAGATGCCCCCCGTGGTTTTCTGTCAGATACTATCTTATTTGTATATACTTTTTGTGGTTTAATTACTCCCTTTGTTGTTTTTTTTTTCCCCTTGGTTAAAGAACAAGTCTCCAGATTGTTCTGTGATCTTTGTATCTATGCAGATTAGATTTGGAAATTAAGGAAACTTGCATCAGCCACATAATTAAGTGCATAAAGAGGTCTGACACACTTTCTTGTTTTTTTTATTACTAACAAACACATATAATATGAAACATTCGTGGGGTTTAAAGAAATATTTTCTGGGAAAGCCCTACAAACATTAAGTTGTGTACATAGGTAATGGAGTGCCGTTTTAGTAGAAAAGCTTTCAGCCTTTCTAGTCCCATGTCTCCTGTCCATTTGGCATTATGTCTTCATCCCTTCCACCTACGTCAATGACACATGTAGCTGTCTTTACTTATGGCCACTTTTGTACGAGCATCCCTGGAGTGTGCTGTACAAAACTGAGGTTAGAAGCAAGAAGACAGAAAAAGGGACAAAACAGACTGTACACCTGAGACAAGGAATTTCATGTCACTTGCTCCTAAGTGCTATGAAGCCTTTCAGTCCCCACAGAGGTTTTTAGGGGGGAGTTGAATGCAGAGCTGCTGTGGTACAGTTTATCATAGAATTACCAACATGCTAATCCTGTGACTAGCTAAGGCAGGAAGTTGCAGGCTATTTGATTTGCCTCTCTTAATGTATGCTGTTTATCTATGCAAGGAGATTCAAGGATGAAAGTTAGCCTAGCCACTACAGAAAACATCCTGCTCTTACGATGAGTTCAGCAGGAAATTTGGCACGTGCCTCTTCCAACCAGCCAAAAAAGTGCTTGGATGAAATGGTACCTTGCCCGAGATCATTATAGTCAGGACTTGTCAGCAATTCTAGGAAGGATGGAGATAAAACCCTCAGTTATTCCCGACTTTGGAAACAATTTCCCAACAGCCCAACTTTGCTTACCTTTGCCACCATGAAAACCCCAAGGACCAAGTGTTTGTGTAAATACAGCTCAGGCAGCTGTCACAGCCCAAATTTCTGGCCAAGGAGCACCTTGAGCCCAGTAACCTCACGGGGGAGGCAACAGGAAGGAAAAGCAGAAATATTTTGGCACAGACTGAAATCACAGGAAGACCCTGTCACTGTCTGATGTAACAACTCACATTTTTTCCACTCCCTCACCATACCAGATGTCTCGCCATACCAGATATCTCACCATCTTATTTCTAAGCCATTCATAAAAAGCTGAGTGTTATTCCCAAAAGATAGGCTTTTACCAGGGCTACCGTTTCGGGAGAAAAAGGGATTATTTCCACAGAGGCACTTCCATGAGGGTTCTGTGTAGATTTCACAGTTTCTTTGTGAAGCAGTATGTAAATTTTGACATGCCCAAACCATGATTTTAGAAAATAATAAAAACTAATATGTAAGAACATTTGTATGTATTTTCCCTCCTGGAAGCTGCCTCCTGGCTTTGAGTTCTAATGAGAAAGTACTGAGACTTACAGTGCACATGGTGTCATTCAGTCTTAAAGACAATTTCAAAAGCATAATCAAAAAACGTAAGCTTTCTGCCAGCCGTCTGGAGGAAGACCAAGTTCCTCTCCCATTCCTTATGCAACTACTTTGCATTCTCATAATGCTCTCTTCAAGACTCCTATTTCCCTTAGGTTTTCCTTGTGTTGCCAATGTCTCACGTTATCAAGCCCCCAACCTACTTGTGTATTTTCTTCCATCAGATTGCCACCAGCAGTTCTCCAAATCTTCTTCACATGCTCACGTATCCTCATGCCTTGGGCTTGCCAACCCATTTTAGACCAGTTGTCTAAAGAAAAGAGACTGATGTAATCATAGAATTGATCTGTCTCTCAGTCCCCCAGTCTTAACTTACTCATTCTTCGGTGCACTCGAGCTTGACATATAAATTTCTGCATAGTTTTATGAACAGTTTCAGCTGGAGAGAAGGGAGGGACCCAAGTTAGCATCTTCCCTCTTCCCCTGAAAAGCTGTTGAGTGAAGTCTCCCCTGTTGTCCATTGGATCTGTCCTAGCCAGAGTCCAGCCTAGCCAGCACATGCCCATGTCATGATGGATGTAGCCTGACAGTCATCAGCAAAGAGCTGAGTGTGCTGAGCCCTGGGGGAGCCCAGCAGGGGCAGAATTAGGGTCAAGGGCAGAGGGAAGAGAGGTTGAGAATATACTGGGGGAATATATATATATACTGGAATATATGGGGGGGGAAGAAGCAAGTTCTGTTGTAGTGGACATGAAGGGATTTAGACATTGACACAGAAATCACCAATTTAATTAACTGAAAAATAGGTTTCATTCATTTCACTGTTCACAGAACAATGTGTTTAACAAAGAAATTAGCATTCAGCATTTCAGTGGTTTTATAATGGTAGGTTGGGGGAAAACAGAAAGAAGTAGGTTTTATCCCAAATAATTGTATTTTGTTAATGCAAACCTGACTTCAACCTTGTGAGCAGTACGGAAATTTGCAGGCACAGTTACTAAGGAAAGTACGACCTCGTGCAGAAATTGCAAGTATAAGGTAGCACTGCAGCCTGGCTTTAACCCAAATAGTCAGTGCTGCAGGTATCTTGTTAATGGAACGCTTGGAAGCCAAAACAAGAAAATAATCTGAAAAGTTTTGAAAAAAAAACCTGCAGAAAGTGGTTGTGAACCCCATGCACTCCCGGGGAATATCTTGAACTCTCTTTGAGAAAACCTTCCATTTCAGGGAGGCGTGAGAGACGCCACCTCACAGACAGGGAAGGAAAAGAAAAAGCACTAAGAGGAAAACAAACAATTCTTCCTCTCTTGCTCTCCTTCCCCAAAGGCAGGAGAAGGGCATCTGGAGGGCTGCCCTTATAGCCAGGGCGGATGCGATGTGACCCTCTGTGGATTCAGTGCAGAGAGCACTCTCTGCATTTGTCACCACTCAAAGGGGCAGTTAATCCCAGGAATTTTTATTTTCTGCTTTCCTTGTAGATAATCTAATTTATAGGATTGATACTGTTCTTCAGCAAACTTGCTGTGCTTGATTCTTTTTCCCCTGAAGATGTATGCCTGTGCATATGTTGCACATATATATGAAATTCAGGTTTTCATACCATTGTATCTAATTAACAAAGATCAACCATCTCTACTGAAAATAGCAATAACTGAAGCTAAATACCACTGCATCTTCCTGCTGCCCATGTGTGACATTTGCAGAGAGGAGCAGGTCAGACCCGAAAGCATGTAACAGGTTTTGTGCCCTTTCAAGTATGGAAAATGAACTAGAAGCAGCAGTTCAATTTTCAGTGTTGTCTGCAAATATTTCCCTGCCAGATTGCATGGAAGTGGGCAGAAGGTTTGACATGCAATTCTAAAAAGAAAATTCCCTCCAAAAATTAGACATAGCAGCAAAATATCTTTTTATTTCCTCCTCCTTAAAAAAAAATAAAAATATATTCTTCTTGCTTTCCCCCTCCCCTCAAAAAAAAAAATACCCTTTCTTTTTCCCCCCCTATTCCTGACACCCTTTAATTAATGCTCTTTTTTTGGTGACACTGCACACTATAGGTTGTGTGGCTGAGTAGATGCCTGCCCCTGCCAGGAGATGAGGCACCCCATGGAGCACCAACAAAAAGCCCCGGTGTCCCACCCGACTGGGCTCCTATGAATAGCTCACCCTGTCTTTATTAAGATAAGAGATGTGCAAGCACCCGTGCCTGCTGGCTTAGGAGAGGGAGGAGATCTACATCCAGGTGTAAATATAGTGTTTCTCAGGGAAATTTCAGAACATGATAGACGTTGCCGAGGCCCAGAAGGGATTTTATTCTTGTCTGCAAGGCAGTGTGCAACGCCACTGATGTTTCTTAACAAGGTCACCATTGCTTCAAAACAAAATGAACAGAGGACACCAGAAAAGCCTCCAGGCTGCTGCCTGAGGCCAAGGAGGTGTGGGACCTGCTGGCCAGGACTTTGCCTGCTCTTAAGGCTGATCTGGCACCCACTGGTGGCCATGGGGAACAGGGAACCTCAGAGGCAACGGGTCTGACATGGGCTGTGTAGCCAGGGGATGGGAAGAGGCTAAGTTTCAAAAACTAAATTTGTGCAGTGAAAAGGAAAAATTCAAAAGCACCTAAGTACAAATATGTCACTGATGTCAACAAAGACTTGGTCAGCAACTTACCTGACTTACAGGAATTTATGTGAATTGATACTTAAAGCTAACACCATATTAAATTTCAGGTAGCAGCCATGGCAGTAACTTTCTCCTGACATTGCATCTGATATGTCAAACATACCATTGAAATAAAGCTTTCTTCTAAGTTTTCTTTTAGTTTAATTCTCATTGTACGTGGTACAAACGAGGGAGGGCAGGTCATGGAGGTGGAGGTGAAGCCCAATTAATGCTGCCTGATGCATGAAGTGACACTGGTTTACATGGTGCAGGGTCTTTAAGAATTCTTAAATGTATATTAATAAAATCATTAAATAAACTATGTTTAAAGTATACAAGTCTGCCAGTTGCAGAAAGATCATCTGGAAAGTAAATAGAACCAAAAAAAAGCCTGAACCAGCACTGCTGTAGGCAGTCAAGTTACACCAAAAACAAATCCTGAGGGTACATGATGTGGAACGAAGCTTGAGTTCTTAGTTTTGGTCTCTTAAAAATAAAGAAACAGTGACTGAGTTACAAGAAGTTTTAGAGAGTCTGATCTAAACCTTCTGACAGGTTTCAGATGGAAGAAGTGGTGTTAACAGAACAGAGCTGCCCCCGCCACTCTGACGCCTACCCAGCCCGTGTGCTGGAAGAGCCCCACGGCAAGGGTTGCGTACACAGAATTATACACCCTACGTTCCCATTATACAACCACCTCATATTGTGCCCTGAGGTGTAGTCACGCTGGAATATTCCATAAGTAGCTGTTAAAGTATTAAAAGCTTGATTTAACCTCCTGATGTCTGATAACCACTGCACCAAATGTGAAGGAATCCGGATGTTTTCCACTCTTCATTCTCTTTTCAGCAGCCCAGCAAAGTGGCTAAGTGGCAGATAAGGACTTGCATGATGCCTTACCAGAAAGCAGAGGCTGCAGAAGATTATTTCAGGATGTGGCATGAAGGGCTCAGATGCTGGCCTGAGGCTCAGGGTGCAGAAGCTGGACTCCCAGCTCTGCCATACCCCACACCAGTGATTTGAGGCACATTAGCTAGAACTAGTGCCAACAGAAAAATCCCGCACGGTTGAAAGTTAGGGCTTGCCTCCAAAAATCAGTGCTGACTGTCACCCTGACTGTCACTGGGCAGGGCAGCTCAATTCAAATAAATAAACCTGATTCAGCTGTGCCAGTGGACTCCAGCTTGCACCTGCACCATGAGAATACAGTGGCCGGAAGGACAAAATAGGAGATTTGTGTTGCATTTGCTCCACAGTGGGAAAGAGAACAAAGCCATATCTGCCACCTCCTTGCAGCTTGCCTGGCCCAAGTGGGACACTCCTCTGCCACATCCCTTCCTGTCACAGGGAAAGGTACAAGCTTTGACTTTGTAGTCCAGGTCCCTGGGCACCCTCAGGGGCTGGGGAGTCCTGGAAGCATTACCTGGTGTCCACAGGACTTTGTTCACCTCCAGATGGAGTCAGCAAACAAATACAGAAAGAGCTCAGAGCACAGAGAACAAGCCTCAGGCTCCCCTTGCCCCCTTCTCATGCACACAGCCAAGAGCCTTACCAGGATGCAGAGTCTGGCTCCCTCTTGTGCTCTCTCCTTTTAACAAATTAATTTAGGAAATATGATGCAGTGAAATATTTTAACAGGTGGTCTAAAAGCCCTCCTAACATAGGGCTGGGGCTCTCATGCTGCTTTGAACTTGTAGCCATTTGGGTAAGGAACCCCACTTCCTACTTATTTGTATTAAGTATGCTTTTGGGCAGGAAATGAAAAGTGTAATATGAATGCCAAAAAAAGGTTTTCATATATTTGCAGAAGACTTCCCATTACTGTCAAGCTGCAGCTTGTGACGTGTCAGCCTGAGATGCATTTGAACAACTGGTTAGGGAAGGCACTTCTCTGCAGAGATGCCCGCTTCAGAAGCTGCATGAGCAGCTCTCTGCCAGCATATAAGTTAGAAATTTCCAAAGGCAGAAGCCAAAACAGTAGGATATGACATTTCCAGTATTTTACAGAAGGTGTCATTGTTGTGCTGTTCTGTTTGACGAGTTCCTCACCAGTGTTCAGCACACTACGAGTCACTTGAAAAAATGAATCTCTTTCAGTTTCTTACTCAGCTACAGTCTATCTTGTATTAAGCTCAAGATTAAATATTTCCTCTCACAGAATTTAACTATGTACATAAAGAAAAATGTCACGGGCTACTTCTCCTTTTTCCTTGTAAAGTTTAATCAAGTGTGCATAATCTCACAAAATCTAACCTTAAATTTCTGGTAATAAAAGGAAATCTCTGCTTTAACCAAGTGTCAATAAAAGGCATGTTGCAAAAAACATGACCCTCATTATACCGTGTTATCTGCAGTCTTTTGCCATGTTCAGCACGCCTGTGCTTGGGAGTGCTTTGATCACTACATGAGCACTGGGAGTACAGAGGGCTCCTGAGAACAAGTGTCATCCCAGGAACGTGTCTAGTAGCCATCAGGAACCTGCTGGCTACCCCTATTCGGAGACATGGTTATTACAAAAACCCCAAATATGCCTCTCTGAAGAATGCCCTACTTCCTGCTCACAGAATTAGAGCAGGGAAAATCGTTAATGTATAAAAATAACCAGAGCCTAAAATAGCTTCTGCTGTGATTCCTGAGGAATAGCCTGTGCATTACTGTGATGTTATCCACTTCTAGTTTAATCATCACAACCCAGAGTCGTCCCTGCCCCTAGTGTTGCTATTATTATTTTTGATATAATACCTTTGTTCCACCACTTGTGCTTGAAATTAGCTAAGATTATGATGGTGCCACTTCCCCAAATCAAATTCTGCATCATGACAATCACCTCATCCACAAATTATTTTTGACTCTCCACATGCTTTCAGCAAAAAAATGCCAAGCCAGGCCATAGAAGAGAGAACAGAATGAGGCAAGGACCACCTTTCCTGTAGAGAAATGGGTCCTTCAATACAAAGACCCTACTCTACTGAGCAGAGAAAGAGAAAATTCTGATCCAGTTCCGTGCCAGAACTACGATTACTCTTTCCATCTTTGCAGCCAGATTAAAAAAGCAGTAAATGCTGATCCAAGTGGCTTTCAGATGTAAAATGTGCCTGAGATCTCCCAGGGATCAGATATATGTGCCTATACCTTTTGACAGCATGTCTCTATATTTTATGTCTCGCTCCCACATGATAGGGGGCTGAGCAATGAACGGGTATCACACATTTTTAGGACTGCTCTTGGCAAGGCGAGAGGAGGTAAAATGCATTGCCAGCTCTCAGTTAGTGGGAACTTCAGTGTATGTTGTCCTCTCTCAAGCACAGGAGCCCCTAGGTGGCACTGCGAGACTCCTCTTCCTCTCCCTGCTACTGAGCGCTAGCTGAGAGGGGATTTTTTGGTTTTTCTGCCGTTCCGTTTCCGTTTTGTACCAAAAATAAAAAAATAAAAAACAAAACCCACTATCCAAATATCAGTTCACATCACTGATCTCGCTTCCACATTATGTTTTGGAAACCAAGACGAGAAACACTATGATTCCTTCCCAACCTGCTCCAGCTAGAAACACCTCTTCACCGATTCAAAGCCAAGCCAATATGTCTTTGCCATAAAGTACACTTGTCATAAAGTTTTTTGGGTACAGTATGCTCTTGCAGACACTCAGCCTGAGATACTGCAAGCTAGGAATACAAAAGTAACCCCCCTTCTTTCAGTGAAGGGATTCATAGAAAAAAATAAAACAGGTACTGATAAAGTCCACACTGTTAAGAGCTGGTCGCTATTTTGACAGAGTAAAATACCCAAGGAATAAACTACCCATAACACAAGGAGATCTCTGCAGCAGAAACAGCCCCCAGAGAGTGGGGGCTCCGTGTCTTCCAACACAGGTTGCTCCAAGGAGCCTGACAAAAGGGCTGCTCCTTTCTCCAGCTTCCAAAATGCCCCGACCATGCCTGTAGCTGTGAACTGTGTCATCTTTCTATGGTCCCATCACCTTCCCTATGCATAAAACAAAAGCAGGGAGATTTAGATTGGACATAAGGAAGAAATTCTTTACTGAGAGGGTGTTGAGACACTGGAACAGGTTGCCCAGGGAAGTTGTGGGTGCCCCATCCCTGGAGGGGTTCAATGACAGGCTGGATGGGGCTTTGAGCAACCTGGTCTAGTGGGAGGTGTCCCTGCCCATGGCAGGGGGGTTGGAACTAAATCATCTTTAAGGTCTCTTCCAACTCTAACCAGTCCATGGGTCTATAAAACAACTTTGGATTCCTGAGGCTCTTCCCAGCTGGTGGCTGCAGAGGAGGAGCAGCTGTGGAAAGTTCACCAGCTGGGATGGACACCCTGCTTGAGAAGGAGAGTCTCCAATGCAGAGGGGAAGATGTTCTAAGTCACACCAGTTTCCTCAAAAGAAGGTACAAAAAAGCTTCAAAGTACCCAGAGTAAGCAGTCCTCAGAAGCAACACCATGGAGGCTGTGCCAAGTGGAGAATTGAGCGATTGCCTGGAGACAAGGCAGGGGGCATTCTCTGCCAGCTGGGAGGAGGCTGTGCCCCGCCACTCTCTCCAGCTCCCAGTTGTCTCCACCATGCTCTCATCTCTTTTGCCTTCATTGACTTTTGTGCAGTGTATTAGCAAACAAGCGTGGAGAAGTGCCAACGGTCTGGAAGCAGTCAAGGATGGGTAAAAAGCAATCTGGATGGTGTCCTAGCTCTGCATGGCCTCAACCAACTCTCTCTGCCTCTCTCTTTCTGAAGTTTCTTCATCTGTGAAACAGGGACAGCAACTCCTCTCTGCCTCCTGGTGACTTTAACTGGTTGACATTTTCTATTTGCTTTCAGAGCCTTCTGAGCAGCGCTAAATGAGTAGGTTTTATTGACATTTCTTTTAAGTGCTGTTCATAAGCTCTTCTTCCCGAGTCCAGAGAAGAGCAAGTGTTAACTGTCCCTGTTATCACCCCAGACAAAACAATGGCTGTCACTGAGACCGTAGATGTAATATCATGGAAACTAGTCTCTGGGGAGACTCAGAATGAGCTGCACACACTAGGCCCAGTGGCAGGGTAAAGAGCAATCACCAATTCTGTGATTTGCAGCACACAGTATTTGGCATTAAAGCCTGGCACTGCTACACAAAGCAGTTTAATTCACTCAGCTCTCCTCCTTATCAAAGGCTGAGTGAACACAGCCACAAACCATCACCAAGATTGCCAAAAGCAGGTGTAAGACGGTACCTTCCAGAGGAAAAAAAGGCTCCACAGGCTCACAAAACCACTCCTTTGATTAAACAGCGAAACCAGCCTCACACCCTTTCCCTGGCAGGCAGGGGATGTGCTTGCTTTTGTCAGATGCACCCAGACCATTCTGCATCGTGTTTGCAGAAGCTGCCCCAGACCAAATGCTCACACTGCAGCCAGCAGCTTTGGATGAGACGCTGACTCCGGGGGCTCTGACAGATGAGAAGGCAGCGGTCTTTATTCCCATTAGCATCTGTCCTAAGCGAATGTGCACTCTCATCATAAAGCCTGAAAACTAAATCCATGGGGAAACGTGCACAAAAAGGCTGAACAGATAATCCCATCAGTCCACTTAAATGGGAATCTGAGTCAACAAATCTAATAAACCGGGGTCAGTGGACCACACAGATGACAGAGGAGCCTCTCACTGTTGCATTATGTCCTGCAGTCCCTTGAGGTCGCACAGACAGTTTTGATGCAATGAACTGGTTGTCCAGACACAGGATTTCACCGCTAGATGTCAATGGCATCTGAGCTTTTGAAAGGGAAGATACTGCTAAGAGCAGGTCAGCTGCTGGAAAAGTTTATTGTAGCTGGAACCAGCCATAGCCAGACAAGCCCTCTGCTTGGTAAAATCAATAATGTGCTCTTTGCAGAGACAGTCCCCATAATAATACATGGATCCAGCAGTTTCTTGCCTAGTTATTTCTGGGAACTTATACCTACCTTTGCCATGTTACTATCTCTCAATATCGTCTGAAAGCTTTAACATTTAGCCTAAGTCTTTGCTCATTTGTCCTTCTATCTAGCGCCACTCAAATTGCTCAGAGGAATAAATCAAGTTAACAAAAAGCACAAAGTTAAATCCGATCAGCTACACTACATTATATTCTTCAGCAGGAACTCTTATTTAAAAGTAAAGTGAATTACCTCACCTAAAAAGAACTAAACCTCATCAAATAAGTACTAAATTATAAATACATTTTAGTCACATGAATTTTCTTCAGATTTGCATGTTATTTCCCCTAAGAGTCCTCCCCTGTTCTGTCTCTGCTATGTTGGACTTGTTAAAATCATTTCCAGTCCTGTATTATGCCTCTCTGCTAGCTCCTACTATCATATCATCATCTACTTGGACTTAAAAAGTGGCCTCCAGCCAACAACATACCCTGAAGCTGGAGGACCTAGCCATAGCCCCGAGCCAAGGTCAATACTGGCAGCTGGGAATAAGCCACAACAATTTTCATCCTGCAAGTGTGATGAGGCACCCAACACCCAGCAGCCCTGCTTGGTCCTCTTCTGAAGAAGAGATTGTGGCCTTGTATGAAACCCAGCAGCAGATAAAGCAGTTTATGGTTATTTGCTGCTTTCAAGTGTTTCAGATTGGATTCAGCAAGTACATTCAGCTTTGTAGCATAGCCAGGGACTCAGCCTGACAAGAGAGGCTTGAGTTTTCTGAGTTTTTAAAGCCAAAAATCAATAGAAACTTGACTTCACACAATCTTTCTGAACAAAAGGCAGAGACACCTGTACGGCAGCAGCTGGCCTTGTTCTAATGGGACTTTTTCCAAGCTGCTTGATATAACTGTGAGACTTCAAAATTAGGAGGGATTTGAGGCTGCAGGACTGTCTCTACCAGAGACACCCCCACCAACAGGCAGGCTTGGCTGGGAGCAAGCCCACGCAGAAATCAGGCCCACCCGATGTCAGTAACAGCTTAATTGCTTCTGAAACTATGCGAATCTTTGCCTAGCATTACAGAGTTCCCACAAGCATTTGTCAAAATCCTGTATAACTTACCAGGGAGACACTTGATCTGTGGTTCGGTACTCAGCATCCTTTGTCATTAGTAGGTCTGAAAATCACCCCTGTTTACATTTGCTGGTAAATTCCCCTCCAGCAAAACACAGCCCTGTGCTTTCAAGCCATCTGTCACAGCTGGCAGCACCTCTCTCAAGAGGCACTTTTACCACTTGGGTTAAATGGTGAGTTCTGCCAGTGCTACTTCTCCCTGCTAAGTAATACTCTCATCTAACCCATTTCCCTCTGGAGATGGCTCCATGCTCAGCACGGCAATGGCAGGACTTCTCCTTTTCTTTCTTTTCTATTTTTTTTTCCAGTTGGTTGTGGGGGATTGGTTTTTTTGTTGTTGTTGTGTTGCATGGCCATTTACTCACGTCTAATTATTGCAGCTTACAAAGAGGCTGTTCAGCATCACTAACTGGTTTTTTTCTTTATAACCCTCCCTAGAGCATTACCAGTCACCCCGAACCAGCTCTTCCTGCTGCTGCAGACAGGAAAGGGCTTGCACTGGTTATAGTGACAGCAAGAGACCGAGACAAAAGCCCAAGCCACTCAAGTTTTAGAAGCCCTGACAACTTTCTGCAAGAAAAGCTTCTGTTCCAAAGACCACATGATGTATAACCCATATCCTTGCAGAAACCATCATTTAAGACCTACCTGCTGACGGGAGGCTGCCACAGTGACTGTCCTTCTCAGTTCTGGTTCTGTTTAAAGACTCTTTGTGTCTCTACACTTATACCACTAAATCCATGTTTTCATGCTGAAAAGGGTAAAGTAAATGTGGTTTTGCAATCAATTGCTATTTTAAACTAGGCTGACTCACTATTTCCTAGCAACCCTAGGACTACTCTAACTCCTTATTACAGAGATAAGAGCTGAAACCTTACGGAGAGGACTAATAACACCAGAACCATAAAGAGCACTAAAACCAGCCCTCTAACAAAGAGTCCTTCTTAAGAATCAGTCATACTTCCACACTACCCACCTCTCCCTGCAAAGTGACAACTTAAGCAGGCAAATAGCCAGGTGCAATCAATCAGAGAACACAAAGGAAGGGTTTGCCCTTCACCTGCTGGTTTATGTGACCTGTGAATGGCTCTTGTCTTTCCTGACCCCAAAATGAATTTCTTCTTGGGTTTTAACTGCCTGGTTTCTCTACAATTGGTGGGAGTTTTTCCTCAATGGGGAGGGAAAGGTAAGGATTGCCTCTACACTCAGGATTCTCCCTGGGATGGTGGGACATGGAAAGGGTTAGCAGCACCCATCAGAGCAAAAGAAGCTTTCTAAGGTTTTCAGGATGATACCTCTCTCCCTCCTTCCACAGTCTGCCTAAGATAAGAAAGGGGTGGAAGAAATATGCCAAAGCCTGGCCAATTCCCAAAATGTATGGATTTGAAGATATTGAGATGATCTGTGAGACGATCTTGGTGCCTCTACAAATAAGATCTCCTGGGGGTACAAACAGCTGCAACTGCTTACCAGAAATGTCACCTGTTGCAACAAGTAGTGGAAATGAAAAGAAAGCATGCAGACTCCATTGCTGCCATTCCTTGACCCCTGAAAGGCTCTGAGGTTGGGCTGATGCACAAGAACAATTTCACTCCTCAGTCCTCCAGATAAAATCTTATAAGATACTATAAGATATTATATTAACTTCACCACACAACTCTTAACTCTGACACAGCTACAGGTAGTTTATGGTTTTATTGTTACAGGGTGCCATAACACAACTCTCCAGTGGGAAACGGTGGTTGTTGTAGGTGTACAGGTAGACAGAAGGAGGACTTACCTTCTTTGGATTTTGTTGGGTGTGTAACTTGGCTGCCACTTCTGTTGCAGAAGAGAGCAGGTCTCCAGGGCAGATGCTCTGTGTAGCATGACAGCCTGTTGGGATGTGAAACACAGCAAATACTCAGGAGGCTTGTTTTGTGGGTTAAGTGGGTTTTTTTTTCCACTGAGAAGAGGGAATCATCTCTACATAGGGCAGAGCAGTTGTCCCCATGTGGGTCAGTCCCACTCTGCAGAAAGAGCTCTGCTAGCTCTGGAGCAAACTGTCCCCACTTGCTGCCTCTCACCTTCACACAGGTCCTGCAGGAACTCCTCCTCATCACAGGCCTCTTACCACTTCATTTAACATTCACAGAGACATTGAGCAGCTTAAATTGCAGGTCTTTGCTAATAAAAATCCTTTTGATTGACAGGAATGGAGGACCCCTTGTCTGAGCAGTTCAGCAAGATGGTCTGCAGGGACAACATCTGGAATACAGCAGCCTCTTCTTGTGGCTCTTCTAGCACAGATGGAGCTGTAAGGCAGCTATCCTCAGCTCTACACCTTCCCATTCAAGGTATGGTCACTCTAGCTTCTTGTGACAACCTCCCAGCAAGGCTGAGGGTTGGAAGGAGAGCCCTTCAGTGCAAAGTTAGGTGCTTGAATGCAGCCACACGTGGCTTGAGATAATCCAGCTAACTGCAACAGGTTAGGAGAAACTCCCCAGGTCTCCTTCCGGGCCACAATGTGGGGAGACACAATCACCAATGAAGGGACAGCGATGAAGAGCTGGGAACATCAGTTCAGCTTGCACAGCTGGATCTGGAAAAGGATGTCTGGCTGTAAAGTATCTTTAAACGTTATTATAGAGCTGTGTCAGAAATCTGGGCTTGAACTGTTTTAATTATTCCAGTTAAAATTCACCCTACCCTTATATTAATACTGGCATGAACATCTTGTAGGTCAGGCTTAAGACTATTTAAGGTGCAGGCACTTGGAGGATTAAATAATGCCTCTTTGTAAAGCACTTTGAACAGACATCACGCTGTAAGTACTGAGTATTAGTTCTGTGTGAAATAGCCAGGTTTGGCTGAGTGGTTCCCAGGGTTTGCAAGTGGAAAGGGTGGAAGGACAGGATAAGCCTCAGCTGCACTTGCAGCCCATCATGGGCTCTGCCTTTCCTGCTGCAGACCAGCCAAGAGGAGGGAGAGGAAACCACGCTGGCAGGGATGCCTGATGACAGGGGAAAGCATCATCTGTCCTCAGTAAGAGGATCAAGTGCTGATAAGCAGACTCCAGAGGATATGAAGATTGATTTACTCCTCCCCTCTCCCACAGGGACTTCTCATGGTGGCTCCAGGTACCTCTCAGACTGCGCCGTGATGATAAGGCACAGCTGAGACCCCATTAGCATCACCCCTGCTTCTGAAACTGCCTGGAATATGTCGGTACCAGCAAATCCCACTGACCAGCTCTGAAAGGGGTCAGGCTCCTCAACTTCTAACCAGTCGCACGCTGGTTCTGCACCCACCTCACAAACACGGAGAGGGCTTGCAGAACTGAATGACTGGAGGTATGAACGTAAAATATTCCAGCTAGGAACAGTAAGTACATGTGGGAGGCATGAAGGCACAGAGCCCAGGCTTCATTAAGGTAATTTTTATATTTCGAAAAGCAATATTAAAAAACACTGGAAAATGCAAGATAAATGTAACAGTTGCTTCTACAAGTTTTAACCTTGTATTGCTTGGCCATTTTGACATATAAATTATTGCTTACTAGCTCTCATAAATACACAACACAATAATATGTACAGAGGCAGACAAGCATGAAATATGAAAAGGAAAACATTGGCAACATTGATTCTGGTAAATCAGATTATTTCATACATACCAGGTCTCAAAACGGTGGATAACTACCAGCTGTAGTCCCTGAGAAGTTAGGTAAATACCTTGATTTGGGGTTTTCTATTTTATTACTTTTAATGCAAGCTGACAGCATTATGGCACTCAGAGAGAACGCAACAGGCAGGTGTTCTTACCTCAGCTCATTGACTTCATCCCAGTATTTTTAACAGTGTAATAAGATGACAATAAATAGGCTATGCAAATAAATATTACTCTGCTAAAATGTTTAGTATTTACATCTTTCTTTGAAATTTTACAGCAGCATATTTCTTAGTATTTCAGATAACATGCAAATGTCATTTATTTCTATCCGAGACGGGGCTGGAATCAAAAAGATGTGTGTCATAGAAACACCTGAATTTGATGCAACAAATCCCACATCAAAGAAGCATAAAGGGACCCAGCTTTTTCCTTTGTGTTGTCTAATTATTCCTCCTAGCTACTAAAGAAAATACACAGAGGTGTAACCGTGATAAACTGAACTTACAAGATGCATGGATTTTATCCTACGTAACACAATTGTGCTGTTGGAGGAGTTTTTTAAAAAATCACACATCATCACCAGTGCTGGACCCTGCTCAGTGTTCCCCTCTCCTTCGCAGGGTTTACTTTTAGTTCTCCTCCCGACCACCACACCTTCAAACCCCTTGCCAGTCTGCAGCCCAGCTCTGCCACACGTCACCTGCTAAAAAAGCCTCTCATGGGGCTTTTTTTTTTTATATTAGACGTATTAGCTTGGACTATTTGCTTTTACTTTACGGTAACAGTTATAATAATATCCATATTTTCAATGTGAAAGGGCCCCTCTGACCAGAAATTTATATCCTAATTATACGGGCCACCGCGAAAAGTTGTTTGTTAAGTTTTATACAGTAGTCTAATTAGCCATGATACAGGTAACAAGGTTAATGCTGACCAAGTGCTCTCAGACAGAGTTTGTGACAGCTGCAAGGGGTAGCCAACGACACCTGATTTACTACAAAGTTAGAGTGGTGCAGAGGGCCAACAGCTCAGCTAGCTTGAAGCCTATCGGTACAAGTTAAATCAAACGTTTACTTCAACTACTTCAAACTGGCAGAGCAAGGTGGCCCTTTTCAGATCAAAGCCTGACCACAGAGTCATCTTTCTTCTTCTATTTTTTTTTCCTCCTTTCTTTCTGTCTTTTTTTTCCTTATTTCATTTCCCTCTCTTTTATTCTTCTCTGGCACCACTGCTGCTTCATCAGTAGTAACGACCAAAACTACCCCAGAGCCAAACGCAGTGAACTGAGAAACAGCCCCACTTTCTCACCCTGAATACTGCCTCCCCCAGATTTCAAGAGAACCAACTTTGTGGGCTAGAGTGTTACACCACATGAGCTAAAAGCATGCAAGGCTGCTCTACCTACAGTCTCCAACAAAATAACGCCAGAGTAAAAAAGATATCACAAGGGGGAGCTCAAAACCCAGCAAAGCACCCAGGTAGTGTGTTAGGGTGGGGATGCAGGGAGTGTTGGAGCCAGAGGGAGAACTGCAATAATGCAAGCAGCAAATTGTATCTGGTTTGTGTTCTTACACTGCAAAAAAAAAAAAAAAAAGAGCCCATGGCAGCTAGTATCTTCATCTGAACAGTTTTGGTCTGTTTGCACAAAAGAGTTATTTACAATATGTGCAGTCACATCTACAGAAGAACATAGGAAATTTTTACTCCATGGCCAGCAAGAGTTTATTTTTTTTTCTTTTTACTGGGTAAAAAGAAGATATTTTTTTTCTAAAAAAAAAAAAAAATCATATAGCATTTGATAATAACAAAGTACAAGCAAATACATTTATGAAACATCTGTTTCCTTTACAATAGATCTATACAGTATTTCACAGAAGGGAAAACCGACTGCAGTCTACAGATTCCCCCACAGACTACTTGTTAAAGCTGCTTTTTTTTTTTTACCAAAATCCCTTTAAACGAGAGATAACACACTGATGAAGAGCATGCTACTTCAGTATTCCCACATTTCAGTAAAGGAGCATTTTCCTGGAAGTCTTCCTCACGTGGAAAACCTATGATAGAGATGGGGCAAGCAATGGAATGTATCTTCCCTCCTCTGCAAAGGGACTATTACCTTGAGCCAGTGGAAAACACGGGCCAAACCATGTAGCACACCCCACGTCGCCTGTGGCATTCACTAGATCATTTTGGGGCAACTTCTTAGCACTGAAAACCAGAGCCATGGTGATGGTGGTGCTTAGATGCAGGTCAGCTGTAGACAAGACTTTAAAAAACGCACCTCAGTACATGCCCAGAAGTCGTACTTGCAGTTGCATGAGGATAGGCTCGGGGAGGTGCGCGAGAGGGACAGAAGCAGGGAAGGGACCCTGATGCTGTGGGACGTTGTGTATGCAGGTAGTCACTGGCACCCTGGAAGGTGTACCCTTTTGTTCTTTAAAAAAAATGAAAGCGTGTGCAAGTTCGGTGAATTTTTGCCTGCTGAAACAGTATTTCTGGGAGGTGAGTTAGGAATGTGGGTGGATCGAGGCATTGCCTCTGAGTAGACACCGAGGAGGCTGCAATCCAAGCAGAAAACAAAGCTCCTGCTATAATAATTTATACCACATTAACCTCAGGAAATGGTGCTAAATCTGAGATAACTGAGAAGGGAGAGAACAACAGGTTTTTCCGTGTACAAACAATTGTGTCAATAAATTGCAACAAAAGTGGATTGGCTCTTAGTGTGTTTTATAAAGCAGATTCTGAAGGGACCACAACAGCATGAGCTGTTTACTGCTGACCTCCACACCAGGACGCACTCTTGAGTTTCACCTCTTTGTTTTGTTTTTTTCCCCAATATTCCCATTCTTGGTGGTCTGCACTTAGCTCAGGTACGATGCCCCAGTGGACTCAGGGGAGCTGCACAAGATTGCACAGTATTTTTGGCAACGATACTTAGGCAGCCTTGCCCAGGCGAGGTGTGTACTGTGGTGAGCTGAACATCAATCCCTTTGCGGCCTGTCGCTTGCTGAAATGTTTTGCTGTGGCGAGACGACGATTCCTTTCATACTAATACTGGCAGAATCTGCATTGAAAGCTACACTGGACCAAACAATATTTTCACAGAAAGCAAGCGCCTGAGCTCAAAGGATGCTGCTCCGCTCCCTCCCGTCCCGGTGATCAGTGGGGATGGCATCAAACTTGCCCCGCGACTCTGTGAGCAGCTCCTTTGCTGGCTCGTGCCTGATTTTTCTGCGCATGTTGTGTGAGCTACTGATAAAACTCAGTAAACCGTTCTTATATAGGGAAGCAACATGCTTGGCATAAACATTCACTTAATTCAAAGTGCTGCAGTTACAAGGTTATACGAAGCTGTGTACGCTCACACTCGTGGCTCTATCCTGTGAGAAAGCTCAAACAGAGCTTGCTGGTTGTCGATGACATGCAGGTGATGGATGTATGGCTTCAGCTCATGGTGCTCTTTTGAAGGAACTTCATTGCCTGCAAGAGAGGAGAAAGAGGATGGATCAGAAAGCCGTGCCTTCCCTGCTGGTCTGTCCTGTGTGTTACCAAGTCCCTGGAGCATCAGCCTGTCAGAAAAGACAGCCAGTGATCCAAAGGACTTGCTGTTTAAGTGCAACAAATGAGGTAACAGCTAGATACAGACAAGAGGAGAAGAAAGAAAGAAGTAGGCAATGCTGGGCGGCCAGCGTGCACAAAGGAGGGACAAGAGGATGGCAAGAAGCTGCCTCTTCCCACATGGAAGCTCTTACTCCTGCTGGCAGGAGTCCGTCCCCGGCAAGGGGGTGGTTCAAGCTTTCCTTTGTGTCACCAGCAGCACAACAGGACCTTGAGCAGGGGTGGGCAACCCAGCCGGTAACTTTTAAACAATCTTAACACAAGTACACATGACAGCAGGCCCCGGATGATTTCCTTCAGAGCAGGTGAAAGGTGTCAGCGCAGCAGATGGATGCGAAAGCTCTTCAAAGCTGCTCTGACAGGCCCCCACGTTTTGATCTGTTATGCTTTTGATTTCTGATCTAGTAACAGAGACAAGAGTCGTGCTGTCATTTCATGGGAGTTTACACGGCAAGAGGAATTAGCTGTGTAACAGGCAAATTGAAGGGTGGCTGGAATAGCAGATGTTTTCTGTTACAAGCTTTATGCCTGACATTGGCCTGTGGGAACTTGCCGCCTGTGAAACCCTCCAGCGCGGCTGGTGACCAGCAGAAGTGGAAAAGGAAAACCTAAGCCCATGGCCACGAGACCCATCAAGACAGGCAGAGAACGTAAGGAGATTATGTTCCCCACACGCTGCTGGACAAATGAGACAAACTAGTCCATGTCCTCAAGGAATTTTTAATAACATTACCATAAATTAAAAAAAGAAAACCTTCAAAATTCCCTGAACCAATCAGCTCAACTCACACAACTCCCTCCCTCTCCTTTGTTTCATTATCATCCTTTTCTCCACGCTCTCCAGCTACATGAAAAGCTTTCCATGAACCAACCATCCCACTTGTTTCTAGAGGACGCTGCACGGTGCTGTGTAGGTA
This sequence comes from Nycticryphes semicollaris, assembly GCA_013400055.1. Lineage (NCBI taxonomy): Eukaryota > Metazoa > Chordata > Aves > Charadriiformes > Rostratulidae > Nycticryphes > Nycticryphes semicollaris. The sequence goes on from VXBJ01002318.1 coordinate 1,062,550, forward strand.
ACACGGGATGGCAGTTCTGTGTGTGGCTGCTACCAGGGCTCATGGGCAGCTGTTTTTAGGAGCTATTTCTGAGCAGCTCTCTAACTTGAAAAATGTGGGAGAGAACAGGACAAGGCGATAAATCTGTGTCAGGGTACAGAGACGACCTTTTTGTTCTGAGGGAACAGGATCCCAGCAGCTGTGCTGAATGCACTGAAAAACACTTGTATTTCTCATTAGCACCTGAAATGAAAAAAGCTTGAGTTTTGTTATTTTCTCAGGCTGCTTTGTCTGGTTTTGCAAATGCTATTATTTGTTTTCAGGATTTAGGATATAGAAGTATTCTTTCCATTAAAAAGGCATTTCAGCCTTGCTTTGTACCTAACCAGTTTCTAATCCAGAAAGGCTTTGGCCTACAAGGTTAATACACACGATACAGTTCATAAACAATAATAATATTCCTTGCTTCATTTTGTTTGAATTCTTTCCTACAGTGAGACATCTGCTGCTCTCAGGCCAATCTGGGAATTGATGCAGTAGAAAGATTCACATTCCTGAGAGCAAAATAAGCCCACTAGAAAACGAAACTGTCCATAAAGTCTCAATAAATATTCAGTGAATTCATTTCATGCCTAAACGAATTTATGAAAAAAAAAAAGTTGCCTACAGGGATGTCTGTATAAGCTGCTTTTTAAATGCCAGCTTCACAATAAATCAAGTCTGTGGTAAAAATAAAATAACAATCACATACTTCAAACCACCAGATTATATGATAAATCTCAGGTATTAACCTTGGATTTATGTTGCAACACTAACAAAACCACTTGGAAAAAAAAAGGGAAAAACGAGATGAAAGATTTGCAGAGAAGCTGCAAAAAAAATCACATTATTAAAAGAAAGCAATGCTACATTTTACGGTGCCAAATAAGAGACACTCTAACTTATAGAGGCATGGTTTGGATTAACCAATACTTACTTCAGTATCTGGTTTAACAGAATAAAAATGAATGGCACAGCCTCCTTCCAGTCTCCCTCTTATATATATATATATCTATCTCACAAAATAACTCAAGAACCATAGCATTGAGCAGCCTTTGTTTAAAAAAAAGACTGTATATACACATGGTAATTCTACAGAACAAATGTTCAGCAAAGCTCTTAACAGTACGTATTGTTCTCCAAGGTACATGTATTTATACACAAAATTATGATTATTCTTTTTCTTTCTGTGGAGTCCATGCTGACAGATGCTGAAAATTCAGCTGGAAAAAAACAATGATCCAAACTCTTTTTCCCCGAGGCTGCAGTGCAGTTCTGAACTTCTCTTGGGAAAATAGGTTTTAGTGGCCTCAATAAATGACACGTTTAGTGGGTTTGGCTTCCAAACTAACCACTTCCTAAAGTAGCGTTGTGTTTGTCCCCTTCCTGTATTTAACCACTCTGAGGAGAATGAGAAATGCTGAGGAGGAGAAAAACAAAAGAAGGTTTCTTCTCTGTGAGCAGCAGAACAAAGTAAACTGGGGTCTTCCAGCATGGCCCCTTAGGGTTGGAGTCTCTGGTGGCTAATAAGGTGGGAACACACCAAAAAAAGGTCTTTTGTGCAGCTGAGGCACTCCTGACTGTTCAAATCAGTGTAAATCTTCCAGCATCTAAAGCAGGCAGAGTTCTATTTGCAGGCTTCCTCTAGCAGAGGTACTAACACAACCCACTCTTTCCCTTGCTATGTCAACTGTTTTCATAAAAGCCAGAGGATCTCAGTATCTTCACGACTTCTACCATTTTATGAAATGTCCTGAAGAACCCAAACTAAGCAAACGATTGCTCTCGGTGAAGAGCCAAGTGAAAAACTATGGTGATGAGTATCATCTTTTAGGTACTGGAAGCCAAGACAACTGTGAATCCATCACCAAAATACAGCGACTAACGGGAGACTGAGGTAACTGTTATAGTGAGAAAGAACTCCAGCCTACATCAGAGGCCTCCATTATTAAGTGCAGCTGGCATAGATCTTACACAGTATTTTTAAAAGGTGGTAATTTTCGCAGGGAAATAGTTTATAAAAGGTTTAGAAACGGTTTCTACAAACACTTTGTAAAGTATAACTTCATCTAACTGTGGTTTCTGCTGTGTTGGCCTTCCAACAATGATGACCTTCCTTGCCAAATGGTTAAATAATTGTCAACCACGTTTTGCTGCTGTAGTCAACTTGAGCAAGTGGAAAGAAAGCCGGAAAAAAAAAAAGCCAAACCCTGTACAAAGGTGAAATTAGTAGGAAATTTTGGCTACTCACCAAACTGGTTATTTCTGCAATGTCTCAATGACCGAACAGTATCTGCAATCATGTGCTGCAAAGGCAAGATATAAAAAAATCAGTGCAAAAATCTGAGTTGGATTCTGCCATTAGAAAAGCCTGAAATAATCTCCTTGTTCTACGTTGTAGAGCAAAAAGCAACTGTAGCAAGGTAGAAAGTGAAGACAGCAGGAGACAGACTTTGCTCTTTGTCTTAGCGATAATAAATGATGAAACAGGGTTGGTCCAGGAGGTCCTTATTGATACCACATAGATTAAATGAGAACAACTCCTTAAGTGCTTGTGGAAAGTGCTAATGAAAAACAGTAAAACGGTTGTTTATTTTCATTCCTGTGACTTTTATTAAATGGAAAGCCTGCAGCAGGGAAGTCCTGTGGACTGGGTGGGTGCTTCTGGGTTCAACCCTCAGCTTTCGCGCATTATCCAACGCATTCGCCCCAGTCTGCAACCTCTCCTTCTGTCTCCACATGTTACCTAATTAGACTGTAAGCCCCTTGGTGGCACAGATTACACCATAATGTATAGCTGTATAATGCCTAGCACAATCAGGCACAGTATCAGCTAAAGCAGTTTTTTGCAGTACAATAACCAACACAAAACCACCAACCTTTAGCCCAAACGCTGCAGAGCAAGCATCCTGACATCTCTGCAGGCATGTGCCAAATAAGACTATAAAGTAGGTGTGCTATTTTAAGAAAAGCTGGTGCATTTTGGATATTGGATGTGCACTTAGATTAAGCAGAGGAAATGAAAGGTTTAAGTTTGGTTTCTCCTTCAGGCTCAGGTCTTCAGCTTATGAAAACTGGAATTGTTTGCTATAAATCGTCAGAGTCTACTCATTTTTAGTAGGTGTCACCCATAATGTTCTTAAGGCATCACTTCTTTTTTTTTCTTCTAATTTGATTGCTTCTGTGGCAACTCTTCACCAAATCTAGTAATTAATTTAAGCAAATTGCAGTTCACAGGAATGATATAATAGCTCATGCAAACAGCTGATGCTCTTCTCACATCTCCCTCAAAAGCAATCAGAGGCGGAAAGGATTAACTGTCTCAAGCAGCGTATGTTTAAGACTAGAATGACGCAGAACAGCTCATCCCACAACACCCTGGGAGTGGCTTACAAGGCTCCTCTACAGAAAAGCTTATCACAAGAGCATGTTTAATAGAAACTTCATATTCCTTTCATCAGTGAATCAAAATAATTCTTCGTTACCTGCTGTGCTTCATTTGCAATGAAATCATGCAAACTCTTGTGCTGATGTCCTTGCACTGATTATAATGAAGTTCTAATGAAATGATCTAGATTCATGATCAATAGCATGAGTACTGGGAGAGCTACAACTTCCACCAGTACCGCTGCTGTGATGTTTTCCAGCTGATACCCTTTGCATTTGGCTTTTAGAAGCAAGAGAGAGCCCACTGTCACACATGCTGTTACTCTTAACCGTTTCTCCTTTGCAGTCAGCCAGTGTGGGGGTCCATCCCACAACTGGCTTCTGAAGGTGTTGTTCTGGTAATGGAAGAGTCTCTTTCTGTCCCTTAAAGCAGAATCCCAAATCTCCTGTCTTTAGAAGCCAAATCAGGCATTTATCTCTGTCTGTTTTCACCTCTTTGGGATTCAGTTCTAATACAGAAAATCAGCCAGTTCTTCTGCAAAGCAAATGCTATTTTCCTGACTGTTTAAACACGTGCTTGCGTTACTGTGGGTAAGACACATTTCTCGTGGCCCCTCAGCCTACCAGCTACCTGGGATCATTAGCACTCCTTGAACTGAGGACAGCAAAAACTCAGGCTTGGGAGTTGCACAGACACTTGGGGGCTGGCGGTTGAGAACTTGGATCTGCATGTACACAGTCCTTACAGCTGAAAGCACCAGGTAAGAAGGCATTATCTAAAACAGTAATGGCCATTGACCTGTATTAGAATTTGCTGGAGTGTGGCTAAGATATGTCATTGCTAAGATGTGGGTGATGGCTGACTGGAGAAAAAAAAACCTGAAGAAGCCACAGTTCAGTGAAGCAACTCAGTAAATCCCATGGAAATACCTTGAGACGCAACACGATAAAGCCATATTTTCATTTATTCCTTCAGATTTAGTTGAGAAAGTAGGTATGATACTAAATAATGATCTAACACTATTCTAGACTAGAGTTTACCCAACATGGAGTTAAATAAAATGCTGCAATCCCTTCAACTTTTGCTAAAACTAGACAACATTCCTGAGACAAAAGATCATTCAATTTTCTTCTCTTTGCAAATTCCTTTCTTTATATTTTGAATTAACTTTGTCTTCACTGCAATCCCATCACATCAATCGAGTTCAGTCACAGCAGGATTGCTGAAGCCAGGATGGTCTAGGAATATAAAAGGAGGGGTAGCAGGAACAGAGAATATCTTTTATTTAACCGTTATAGTTGAAAAAAAAAAACCACAATGGTTCAGGCTGACAAATCCTTCTTCAAGTGAGATGTTTAATGTAGAAATTAAATACTTCAAAATATTGATCCAAATGGAGGCACGAGAAACCATCTTCACTTTGAAATTTGTAAGTAGAAATTCTATGTATTTGTGACAGCAAGTAAGTTCCTTCCCCAAAGCAATAACTGCTATGGTAGAATAATTCTTTTTTTTCTTTTTCTGCAACAGCAAATTTGCAGGTGAGGAGATTCAGTGGATTGATCCAAGCCAAGCAAGAGTCACTGTCAATCCTAATATTTGTCAGCAGAGGCCAGAAAGTGCTCAACACAGTATAGAACACCAAGGAAGACATTCTTCCTCAGCACAAAGCCCTTATAATTAGAAAAGAAACATGAATTGATGTATGTGTGATCACATGAGATGCATCCTGTTGGTAAGTTCACGCCTATTGCCTACATACCTTAGCATCCAAATGAATACGTGTGTGTACTGCCTGAGTTTCCGCTACACTCATATTTAAATCTCCCCTAAGCCCCCACTTCCTCAGCTTTCACCATTGCCTGCATTCATATGTACACGTATGCAGGGCTCCATGAGACAGCACCTTCCCGAGGGCATGATCTGACTGCTAATTTGGAGGAAGTGTCAGTTTGAACAGCCCTCATCCCCACCTCCATCACCTCAGACTCTCCCGCCCTCCCCCCCGCCATTTAAAATGCCCATTATCCCTTTGCATGGAAAAAGTGAAATCCTGGCTCCCTGAAGTCAATTAGCAAAGCTCCCACTGCCTCTGGAGACACAACGGTGACAGAAAGGATGGGAAATCTCACCCAGCAAGCCCTGTATACATTAAACATATACATGATTAAACAACAAACAAACTAACTAACAAGGTCTGGCTAAGACTGGAACAAGAATCAGATCCTACGTATTCACTAAATAAATATATGGGCCAGTAGGGGGATTTAGTGACAATCATTGTGCATCAAGGGCTAGTTTAATTTACATGTTAATTGGATGTACTTCCAAGAGGCAATGAAGAAGAACATGCTAATGAGTTTTATGCAAACACCTAAAGGTCAAACAGTAAATGGACTTGGGACAAGAAAACCTTTCATTAAATGCAAATCAGTGTTCTTGTAAACTCTGCAACAAGAAAAGGTACAAAAATCAAACAGAAAACACAAAAAGAGGAGCTCAGGTTCAAAAGTCAAAGTCCACATCTGCTTGCAAGTTGAAAGACAATGTGCATTATGATAGAGGGTATGAGATTCATGAGGTACAGCCATCTACACTAGTGGTCCCATCACACATCTACAGCAACAGGGAAGGACGTTTGGGTTTCTTGATCAAATACAGCAAAATCAAAACAAAAAGAATCAAAAAAGAATCAAAGTTTTTTCCATTCCACCACTGTTCAGATGTATAAACTGTGGCTCACTGCTACGAAAACATTATCAACAAAGAAATGAAATATGCAAATCAGAGACACCAGGCCTCTGTCGGTGGTATCACACCAGAGTAGATGTCATACGATGTCTTGAGTAGATGTGGCCAAAGATACAACATCAGTAAGTGCCCTTCTACATAAAATAGTACCTTTCTACACAGTGTAGTGGTATTTACAGTCAGTTTAATTCGTATTTCAGGTATTATTTTTTTTTCATCTAACCTATATAAAAAATTTTACATTTAAGATCACTCAAATTAGCATACCACTGGCAAGCGACAAACTAGAGAAATCTTTTCTTTAGTGCCTTGAGAAAAAACAGGAAACACCATTCAGAGAAAGCTGAAGCAGGAGAACTTCACTGAGGAGTAGTCCCCGAGGTGGTGCAAAGGACAGAAAACTGGGTGTAGCACTGATACTGGCCATCACTGGTTTAGCCAGGGGAGGAAGGAGTGACAAGAGAGAGGAGCAGAGGAGATAAACTGTTGGTCATTTCATCCTGTTTGCTCTTTTTTACCCCTGTTTACTTCTTCCTGATTCAGTCAGAAGAAAACCTTTTAGTCTTACAAGATAAGAGAAAGGAAAGAAGAGAATGTGACTCTCTGAAAAACAGGAAAGAGAAAATTAGCTTACCAGCTTTTCAAAATTAACAAGGTTATCCAGAAAAGTTTTATTTCCTTCATGAATGAATGTTACATCTGAAAAAAAAAGAAAAAACCCCAAAAATTAATTACTTTTCATGGCTTTGTTGTTTAACACAAAGAAATAAAATGACTAAACAGCAACAAAAAGAAAAAAGAGGAAAGCATCCCATTAAGGACTGACACAAGGCCTTACAGCAGTGGAACAAAAGCCTGTTATAATGATGACATGCAGAGATTATTAGATAACAACAGTATGTACACATCCTAACAAGAGGATTTTCAAGTGGGAGGATGGATTTCTTATTAAACCTGGTCTGCGTTACTTCTGGGGTGTGTATTGTACAGAGGGTGGCCGGGAGCAGGCGGAGGCAGCCATAGGGGTGGCCCTGCATGGCATGACTGCTCTCCACACCCCGCGGCACCGATCCACTCACACTGCCCACAGATGCACCCAGGCTGGGGCTGGCAGCTCCCTGAACCCAAATCCCCATGAGGGGCAGAGCCACCAGATGCCAGGCTCAGCTCTGACACCCCCCATCGTCCCTCTCTATGGGAGAGGATGACTCTGAAGTGCCCTCAGGGAGGCAGGCTACAGCAGTAGCCCGCCAGGCATGTGAAACACAAGCCACCAAACTGAAGCTCAAAGCCTTGGAATAAGCATTGTGGCCAGGGAAAAAACACTTGCACAGGGTGGTGTCGGAGAGAATTTGCAAAGGCAACAAAAAGGTCAGTGAGAGGAAAAGGAAAAGGTCTATATTTGGCTCTGGGAAGGGAACTGAACAGAGTGTAATGAACTGGAGAGAAGGGAATATCAGGCGAAACAATTGTTGCTAAATTAAGATTAAAATTACAACAGTAACTTGAGATCATTTTCTCCATTTTTCTAATGCATACTCAGACACAAAGCAAGACCTATCTTGGTCATGAAGTACAAAGGACACGGACAGATTTCCCTGTGGAGACTAAAGCTCTGCCTCCAACAGTGCACCCACGGACTCACTGAAAACACCAGCAGGAGCTGGTACCACCATGGTACCACCACCATGGCCCCTGTCAGCTCTCTCCTGGATGTGTGGGTACCCAGAAGTACCCACTACTGGTTTAGCTGGGAGGAGATGCCACTGTAACAAGGCAACACTCTGATACCATTACTTCTTAAAAGGCTCAGCTGTGTCTGCCAGCAGGCAAATGCCACACATTAATGGGCAATGTCTCTCTCAGCAGAGGTGCCAACCTCCAACCCACCAGTCTAACTGTGCATCTCAGCATTTCTCCTGTCTTCTTCTCTGACACCCACTTAGTCCCCATAGTTTCAGGGGATTTTAGGACTCGGAACCTGCAGCTGGCACTGGAGGCTATTTTGTCACACCCAGCCCTCCTTCATCCTCCCCCAAAAAAGCCAACCTGATTTATTTCCTTTTGTTTCAAAAACTTGTTCTGTGATCAAGGGGTGTTTTGTAATTGCTTAGAATGGGTTTCACATGGCCCTGGAAAACCCGGGCCCTGCATGTGGGGTGATGGAGAGCTCCTGCACCCCTGGGGTCTGCCTGATGCAGGCAGGATGCCAGCCTGCACACCTTGGGTCCAGTTGGCACACCTGAGAAAGCGGGGCAAACCCAATATATGTTGTGGATGCCTCCACCACCCCTCTGCCCCTGGGCAGCATCCTAAAAATTCAGAGGGGAAAGAGGGAGTGGGACCCTCTACACCTTCACTGCCGGGCTGGTTTGAGGCACTCAGGGAAAGGGACAGGAAAGGGACATGGCTTCAGGACACAGGCATCACTTGTCTCTATGTGAATGCAGTTAAAAACTGTTCGTCACTTCTAATGAAAAAAAAGACTTATTCTGGAAGCAGAAATTTCCATGCATCTTTTTAAGTCAATGACAGCAGTGGGTACGTCTCTGTGGTGGAAGGGACAGAAATTTGCTTTGCAGCCAACAACTGAGAGGCTAGATAAATTCAGTGGAGCAGAAAATTGCATCTGAGCTATGCTGTAAGGGTACATCACAGTATTTTATTACACATTTGAAAAATCTACCTGATTTTCAAAAGCTGTGTCTGTGTGCTGTAAGACAGCTCTGCATTTAAATTTAATTAACTTTAAAGGGACACTGTAAAATTTTCATTATTAGAAAAAGTTTATTAATGGTTTTCAGTTTTTTCTTGAAACTACTTTTGTTCCCCTTGTGTTAAAATACAGTAATTTGTTGAGTTAGTAATGATTTTTATGCTATCAATGCTTATTTTGTTGGTCTTGGAAATACCGTTAATACAAACACACTTGACGTGGAATAAAGTCCTGTGTACTGTGCTGTACTTCAGGAATTGCCAACCTTGGCAGCATCTCCTTATGGATCACTGTACTGAAGAAGATTACTGTGTTATTTTGCAAAGTCCCCTGGTACACAGACAGGAACGCTGCTTGGGTACATGTTCTTATACAGCGTATTGTAGTGGTGCACAAACATCGTTGCTACAAGTTACTCTTTTATGTTTGCTGCCTTTGTTGGCAGGCAAGACGTACTCCAGAACACTTGAAAAATATTGATTTTGAAGCCTTGATAACTGTATCCATCTGAATGAATGCAACCTCCTTTGATGTGTGGAAAGAGGGGAAGTGCCTGACGGCTCCCAAACTGTCACCCACTGATCTGGAGAACTGTCTTCAAACATTTTTAAACTCGCAGCAGCAGCAGGTTGGAATAAACAGCCTAAAGAGAACTCTTTTGGAACATGGGAATAATCAAATGAACTCGCCATGTTCAACGACAAGACAATTAATAATTAATGACTCCAAGACGACAGAATATTTTAAATAGCTGCTACTTAATTAGCTGCCCAGCTCACTGCGTCAAGCAAGCGGTTAGATTTTATTTTAATAGATTTTTTTTATTTTTTTT
>VXBJ01002320.1:0-139247 GCA_013400055.1 Nycticryphes semicollaris
ATTTTTAATACTGTGCCAAAAATCAGAAGTAAGTTAGTTCAACCTGAACATTGTCAAAACCAGATCTTGTTTCACAACTGTAGTAATAAGAGCTATAGCAAAATATTCACCTTTTCAGCATCAGGAAGTTCAAGATAGTAAATATTCAAATCACATCTGCCAGGATGTGTGGTGTCTGTGCCTGTTTACACCAGCCTCAAAGTTGAGTAAGATGTGGCGTGTTTGTCTCATAAGGATGCTACAGTTGTCCACCAAGAGAAAGAGTAGCCACTTAAAGCACTGAGTAAGATTCATACATTACTGCAGAGTGTGACACATATCCTTTCCCCAGTGGTAGTGGTTGATATTATCATATAGTTACTGCTATAAGTAGTACTAACATAGTAGCTATATCACAGTAGGGGTAACTACCACCATAATGAAAAAGTGGAAATCATGTTCTTCAATGCTTCAATGTTAAAAAAAAAAAAAAAATCAAAAAAGATCTATTAGGAGTATACTTTACATTCCTTACCTATGGAAAACTTCAACCCTCTCAGGTCCACGTGAGAAGAACAATTCCTTTAATTTTGCAGGAAAAAAAAAAAATCTATATTTTATTCACAACAGAAGTGGCTAGTAGGAGTTATGATAAGATGCTTGTAACCCCTTATCTACTGCTTAATGGTCAATTTGTCAATTGTATATTTGGCTATTTAATTCTTTGGACTCTTTCCAACCCATGTGACTATTCAGATTTTGAAGCTCCTCTACAGTCTTCCCCTCATTGCCTGTCTGAGCAGGTGAACCTATAAAGAAATGGGTATGTATTGTTTGAAAGCAGTTGAAACAGTATTAGCTTATAAATCCATAGATCTCATCTCATTCAAGACACAAACACAGATAGGCCATGCCACTGTGACAGACTGAACAAACTTGAAAACCATTTTAAATGCAAAAGTGGAAATGTAGTAACTGTGTCTGACAAGAAACCATCACCCCTGCAAGACAAAATGTTGTATTTAATCGCTATCTGATGTCATACTTGAAAGATGTATCTATTTCATTCAGATAAAGTCCTTGCTGGAGCAGATATAGTCAAAATTATTTTGATATGCCTGTCTACTCCCAGACTTCTACAGTTGCAAGAAAAATCCCAGCAGTTAAGTTGGTGATATTTTCGACCATAACAATGGCTGATGTTTGCTTAGGTTTAGCACATGCCTCTCCAGCACACAAAAGACATCTACATAGACAAACAAATTGCTCCAGGACTAGCATCAGCTATGATTTTGCTAATCAGGCTTGTGAAAGTGAGCCAGCAAACTGGATAACAGTCACTATAACACAGCATTATGTTACTTCTGGACTGAAGGCAGAGCACACACAGCTCTGAACATGGGAGAAAAAAAAATTGTGTTAAACTAGCCAATTATTAACATAACATGGAGATGCCAAAGATCTGAATAAGAGTCTCCTATGTTAAAAGAGCATTTTTGGATGCTACTCTAAGATGTTTCTCTTCACCATTTTCTCTTTTTTCTCTTCCTTCTACTCCCCACACCCATCCTTCTTTTATCCTTTGTAAGCCTTATATTTTCTCAAGCAATTTTTTTTAAAGGCTAAAAAGAATTAATGGGATGAGAAAACAGTTTTCTGGGAGGTCTACCCAGGATGCTTCCCTGGAAATGAATAATTACGCTAGTTTTGAAAACAGCATTGCTCTATTTCAGTTGCTGAGATGGTGGTCTGCTAAATCTTAAAAGTTATGTCTGTTAGTTAAGTGTTCATGTAAATATTTCATTAAGTTTCCTGGCTTATAATAAGCATTGTTTAGCACTATTTTATGCAATACAGGTTACAGAAATTTTTCTACTAAGAGAAAATAAAAAAAAAGAATGAGAATTCAATAAGTGCAAGTTTGGTTTGGTTTTTTTTCCTTTTTTCCTATAATATCAAAGGAGGGGGAAAGATTGTGAGTTCTAAGCTAAATGTGCCTGTTTGGGGAAGATACATCTTGTTTCATCTCATCATCTTATAGCCGAGGCAAATAAGTACACATTATCACTTTGTTCTCTATATTATAATCTTATTCCAGTATTTTAAAAAATCCTTTCTTAAAAAACTACTTTATAAATAGTTTAAGAAGGTGTAGGACATGTTCTTCAACAACACCTTACTATAAATTAACTTACTTCTATAATAAATTTTGTTATAAATCTCTTTGTGTTCCAAAGCAATAAAGATGAAAAGTCTTCATCGTTAGTAGCTTTAACTGTTTAGATGTTAACAGTCACTCCATCAGTATTCCTATAAAGTTGAGGGGTCCAGTCAGGTTGACTGTTGCCTCTCCCATTCAGTTAAAGAATACCAGAAGTTTCTTTGTCAAAATTGCCAGCCACCTTCTGTTTTACTTTCCAGCATTTCTTCCACTTTCAAGTGATTTAAATCATCCTAAAATGTAAATAACACACAGGATATTAATTATACTTTAAAGAGCATTTTTATTACTTTTTTTCCTTTTTGTTTATAACAAAAGGAAAGGAAACTTTCCCTCAGAGAATTTTAATTATTATGTTCTCAGATGTCTGCTATATTATTTGTTCTTTGGTGAAATAAAGAAACTCTCCTATTATTACTGCAAAAAGCAAAATTGCCTGTCACAATTCTTACTAGTTTGTCAGCACAGAAGAGTGTAATTTATTGGCCTTGCGGTAACAAAGTTTGCTACGATTCAGAAGAATTATTGTAGAGATGGCATGGCATAAAGGTGTAATTTAGAGTTCCAAAAATAGTCTTCAATTCTTATTCAACTAAAGGTGAAATGGAAAAATAAGATATTTGAAAAAAAAAAAAAATTATAGACTATTCTGTTATCTTTTCCCAGTAAAGCATTTGCATTCTCAATGTGCATTTTTAAGTAATGCAGCAAGACCTGTGATGATTGCACAATGAATTACAGATAACATAATGCTTGAGGTACCATTATGGAACTGCATAGCCAACACTGCATTAAAGCATGGAGAACCTTCCACCTCTGTAATAGCTATTTCAATAAAATAAACATGAAAGTCATGCAGCTGCAAAGGTCCTACAGAGACCACAGCACAGGGAACTAAAATAAGCCTCATGCTACTCCCCATTACTAAGTAAGAAACNGGCCCCTTCCCTGCAGATACTCAAGGTGAGGCTCAACGAGGCCCTGGGCAGCCTGGTCTAGTTGGGGGTGTCCCTGCTGACGGGGGGGGGGGGAGTGGGGGGTGTGTCAGACTAGATGACCTTTGAAGGTTTCTTCTGGCCCAGATGATTCTATGATCTCCAGAGTAACACTTGGCTGACTGATGACAAAAAACTCTTCTCCCCTAGTAATCCCTGCCTCATTCACCATGCACAATAAGATAAGGCTAGAGCTCTACATATAGAAATGTCATACAGCTCTGATTTACCCCAGCACATCAGAATTTTGTGCAATGGTTCTATGGAGAATGGAAAAAATTATTACATACAGTTTTAATACATACTTGTGTAGACTGAAGAAACCTGCAGAGCAACTGCAGCTTGCTGTAATAGCCAAAGTAGGAAATAGTGCTGAGGTGTTACCTCCAACATGTGATCAAGAACTCAATCAACAGAACATTTTGTCTACACTGCCATCAGACTAGCAGCTCGTATTGGACTCCTGGCTTCAGCTGGACACCCCTGTCTGCCTATCTTCCTTCACCCTCTCAAACCACGCAGGTGGTGTTGAGCTGATGTTCTTCTTAACTAGCTCCTTGTCATCTCCTCTTTTCAGTATCCTCATTTGAATCACATTCTGNGTAATTTTCTTTCCTGAATAATACTGAAGATTACTACATTCATAGACATGATACCTGACTCAGAAAGATCTCCAGATACTAACAGGTAGACCCGATACAGTTTCTACAGCAAATAAGCCCTAACATTTCTTCAACTTTAGATGCAAACACCTAATTCTTCTGCAGATTACATCCTGGCTTTCAGATTGGGCATCCAGAAAAGGAGAAAAATAAACAGTGAAAAAACATCTGCAAATACTCTGACCAGCATCACACATGACCTACGTGGGTAGAAAAGGATATAAGCCATTCAAGGGGAGGCTCGATGAGGCCCTNCAGCACATCAGAATTTTGTGCAATGGTTCTATGGAGAATGGAAAAAATTATTACATACAGTTTTAATACATACTTGTGTAGACTGAAGAAACCTGCAGAGCAACTGCAGCTTGCTGTAATAGCCAAAGTAGGAAATAGTGCTGAGGTGTTACCTCCAACATGTGATCAAGAACTCAATCAACAGAACATTTTGTCTACACTGCCATCAGACTAGCAGCTCGTATTGGACTCCTGGCTTCAGCTGGACACCCCTGTCTGCCTATCTTCCTTCACCCTCTCAAACCACGCAGGTGGTGTTGAGCTGATGTTCTTCTTAACTAGCTCCTTGTCATCTCCTCTTTTCAGTATCCTCATTTGAATCACATTCTGCCAGATCAACTCTTATTTTTTAGAATGTATCACCTTTCTAGCCTAGACTCTGAGGATCACTTTCCTTTCCTACAGTTTCACTCCTCAGGTTTTAAACACTCATCTCTCCAGGTTTGCTCTCTTCCCTATTGTTTTCTCCTCCTAGCTTCACTTCTGCAGGACCCTTCCAAGCAGCTTTCTCTTCCAGAGTTCCTGGGCACCATGTGTCGGTAGGGCTACTCACACCCTGGTCTCCCACAGCCCAATGACTCAACAGCTGTTATTTCAGAGAAATCCTGCTTTGGCCCAGCCATTTAATTTTACGGAGGTTTTCGCCAATAAAGGCTAAGTCTTCCCAGCATGTGGAAGGATGAGGTGTTTTCAAGGTCTACTATTTCCCACAAGCAAATAAATCTTCAGAGGAAGGGCAGAAATGCATTGCTTTCACAAGAATCAATCCGTTTTGTTTCAAGGTCCTGTCCTGAAGCATCAGTGCGTGTAAGTTTCCAACAGCGTTTGACAGTTACCTTTTTTCCGCAGCTCAGCTCTCTAACCTTGCCAAAACCTTCAAAAATTTCTGCTCAAAAGACTGGCAGACATCAAATAGGGAGTTCAAAGCCCAGCAAAGGGCATAGGTAGCACTGACCAGTGCCTTACATCAGGGAAATCTAACTTTAAACAGGTGATTAGGGTAAGAGAAGAGTATTTGTGATTTATTACACCACATTCTTAAACTATCATTTCAACTACCTATTTCACTACTTTTACTAAAGAAAACTCCTTCCTAGGTTTTCACAGCAATTTTACATTTCCACATGTTGAAATTTCCATTGCTTGTCTATGGAAGTTCTGTTCTCTCCAAATTGTTTTCATTTTTTTGTAGTGGTTGAAACTGCTTGCTTCTGTTTGAAAAACCTATCCCCACACCATCACAGAGGGAAAGAGCTGCATTTGCTGTCAAACATGCTTTCATGATATTGATGTATTCACTTTATGTGAATTTTATTTTAGGAAAATAGTGCAGAAAAGAGTTCTCCTGTGCCATGAGTTTAGTTCTTTGCTCTGTCAGGCATATCATCACCTTTATGAAAACTTTTTCATCAATTTTTTAGACTCTAATGCAGTAAGATATGGTTTGATACACACTACCTTCTCTCTCTATTGATTAGGGATCCTATTCTAATTTCTAGAGTAAATTTACACAGCCAACAGTCATTTGCTCTCATATGAGCATTGTCTTACTCAAAGCAATTCTTTCCTTGTGATTATCCCCACACATTTACAGACTACTCATATACTCTCTCAAATTTCATCTTACCAACAAAGTCAAGCTTCCAACTAATGACATGCTACATGTCAAAAAAGGCTGACTATATTTTTCTTTTAAAAACAAAATTGATCTTATTTACAGTTTAGCTATACAAACTGTAGTATAAGCACAGCTGAGGCAAAGGGGCCTTTGATCTGTCACACTTCCTTAGCACCAGTCTCTTTGGTAAATTCCTAATACCATTTTCTAATTTTCTTTTGCCATTATGCACAGAACTCTCCTTTCCTCCAAAAGCAGTTTAAGAACTTGAATAATACTGACGTCAAAACCATAATCCCACAGTTGTCCGGATTAATTTTTCCCCCTTTCTTAAAAAAACCAAAACATACACTGCCCTGTTAATGTCTAATTACCGAGCAGCTCCATTTTCCAGTGGATCTGCACTCAGATTCCACCTTAATTTCCATTTTTATACTTGTATGCCTTCTCCTGCAGTTGACTGGAATCACATGGTGTAAAACATGGAACACAATCAAGTTTTTAGATTAACCTAAACTTTTAATGTTTCCTTATCCCACTTTGGGAAACATATCTGATTAACTTTGTGCTACTTACTCTAATACCCTTTGCAGGGTCTAACTTGGCTTCGACAATTTCTCTATGCAGGCTCCTGTCTCCAGTCCTAAGGCATTGAAAAATCTAGTTGTGACAATGAACACAATCTAGTGGGAGGTATCCCCACCCATGGCAGGGGAGGGTTGGAACGCAATGATCATTAAGGTCCCTTCCAACTCCAACCATTCTATGAATCCTACAATTCTTTCACTAATTCAAGTGTATCTTAATGACAGCTTTACGGAACACACATGCATCTGGGTGCTAGCTACTAGAGAGGCAGGAATGAGTGGGCTTAAATGCCAGACTGCAGTGGATCATGGAGACATGTGTCCAGAGTGGTGCACCTGGAGCATGCATTTGCGTGTGTACTGGGAAGACATCTTCAGCCTTGCTGCTGCTTGGGCCCCAAGCACCCTGTGGCAGCCTCACCCCTCTTGGGCTGCCAGATCAGGCCAAAATTTTACCTTAGCACATGGGAAGAAAAGGCTTGTGAAAAGCTAAACACAACACATGTTCAAAATAAGATTTTCTTCTCCCATTCAGCGTATAGTGATCATCATCTTTCATTCCGGATCTCAATTGTGTCACTTTTCCAGTATTTTTCCACTCAGATCATTTCACCCACTTCATATCAATCTTCTGTTATCATAGATATTTCCTCCCCTCTTTTTCACTTCCACCCTACCCCACCTCAGATTTTATAGGTTCATTTTCCTTCAGTTTGCTTAGGCCTTTCTCCATTCTCTATAACCTTACCTTCAACTTCCTTTCCATGAAATTCTTTTTATCATTTCTTCTTTGAATTCCTCAACCACCCTTTCAGTAGGGATAAAAACTGCCCCTTACACATTCTGTCATTTCTCTTCAGCTTTCTTCCTGCTTGCCAAAATTCATCCTTTATAACATCGCCTTTCACTCTCTTTCAAAGAAAAACACATGCAATTGAAGCACTCTTCTTCTTACTTAAATAAAACATGGCTATTTTCAAACACTTACTGACTGAACAGGGTTTGTAATACAGTTTTTTCACAAGAGGACAGAATAAAATCAGCAGACTACTACAAATGAGTTCAAAAGACTCAAAAAAAAAAACAAAAAAAAAAAACAGAAAACAGCTTCTCACAAAGTGCAGAGACTGCTCATGTAACAAACCCACCACGAAAATGGTTTAGCTACTTCTTTTCCCATCCTCTGTTGTGTGTGGCTGCAGAAGAGAGACTATTTTCACATACTCCTCTTGACAAAATTTGATTTCTCATGCTTTGCTCTGCCTTAAGTGGTACACCTTACGAACTTGAGCATATTCACATACGATTACAAAGTTGAATTCAGTTCTTCGCTCTAGCAAGAGTTTATCAAAGAGCTTCTATCTTTTTGAACCATTTTGTCTCAATTGGACAGTCGGTCAGTTTCTCTGAGCTCCACAGAATACTGCATCCCACCAGCTGTGAAGACCAGCATTTGAGAGGCATGTGGAGAGGGAATTAGTTTGGCCTTTTTGCAGACATGCCATCTTCCATCCAACACTTCATATTGTCTGTTAGGACTTCTACTAACCTAAGGCACCGATTTTACTGTTTGGTTGCAAAAAAGGTACTATACAAACAAGGAAGATGTATCTTAAGCATAACTCTACAGGACTGAAAACATTTATCAACTTTATAGAAAAGCATGTGTCTTCACAAAAAATCATATGCATCAGCTGACTCTTTTAATGACTGTTTTACCCATGTGTAGAGCTAGTACAGACACAGATCATTTGATACTGTTATTATGTAGTGAAATTTTCTACACTGCACCGAAATTATTACTAATCCCCAGAAAAACAACTCTGTCACATTAGATGACCCCTGTTTTGCTATACTTGGGAGAAGGGCTTTAAATAGAAGAGACCACACCACTGTGAGGAGACAGCAGATGTCTTTTGAAGGGGACTGGCAGTAGAATCATAGAATCATTCAGGTTGGAAGAGACCCTTGGGATCATCAAATCCAACATCAAACTCCAGTAAAGAGTTTTGTTTAGGTTTCTCTCCATAGCAGCAGCACAGCCCCTCTGAGACTGAAGCAGCAGTGAGGTAACATAGCATATTGTCCACTGCAGGCCAGGATGGGAATGTGCCTGCATACACATATTACATGGCAAGGACTGGTCACACAGCATGACGCCAATTTCACATACTGGAAAGGTCAAACCACAAGGTCTACCCTCGGGAACCATCATCCCTTTCCTACAAGGGCCCAAGATCAGGAAAGCATGATTAGATATAGTTCTGTTACACACTGTTTTGTGCTAGCACATGGGACTTTCACTCCACAGTCTAAGGACAAAACCTTGCTCAGAAGTACTCTAGATGATGGCATTAAGGTCTTTGAACAGCAGAGCAATAAAGAATTCACTGCCGTCACCTCCACACTCAGCCAACAGTGTTGAGAACTGGAGTTCGCTTCATATTCTTCTGCTACACAAATGGGTTCTGGTCGATGATTTCCAGCAATACACCAGGATTAATCAGGATTAATGCTGCAGCCCACATTACTCTCCCAGTTTCCTTTTGTCACACTTACTAAGTCCTACAATGTTTTATGCTGCGTTTGGACTTCCTCTGAAACTCTGACCAAGTAATATGTGCACTCTTGTCCTGTCAGAAAACAGCTCCAAAAGTTCACATCTTCATTGGCTGGAAATCTTATCCTATTCCTTATTTTATTACTACTTGATCTCATGCCAAAGTTTTATCCCTTAGGTTAGGTGTGTATCTATCTTGGCTCATGTTACATCAATTTTACATCTGAATCAATGTATTAATAATTTGTTTTCTTCTTTGAACCTTTCTTCTATAACATCATTGGTATTTCAAAAATTCCATCTGGAAAAGACTACAGAGGATATCTTGGAGAAGGGGGCGGGGAGGTGGGGAGAACCATATCTCCCATGAGACCTGCAGTCATCAAGCCATCACAACATGGACCACACTCCATGGAGGTCAAGGAAGCTGCTCTCATGACTGCAGTGATGGCGTGGCTTTTATGCATTGTGCTTTCATTTGGAATCTCTTCTCCTCTCCTTTAGAGACCTGAAGGGCAGAAACTGGAAAACAGGGATAAGTACTGTTGATCTCAAATACGTTTTCACTCCATGACCCAACACGACCAAAACAATGATGACATACACAGAAGCTGTCTGCTACATATCTTCACTGGGTTGGAGCCCTAACCACACGATGTCACAATGATTACATCTCCACAAATTCCTGCAGAACTATGGTGCCACTTCTCTTCCTCAGTGCATCTCCTCTACAATGCAACCAGAAACAAAACATATAACACAACACAAAGGAGCAGATAATTATAATACTTTTATAAACATCAAAAAAGATAGAGAAATCGTTCCTCTGAGGAAAACTGAAAGCCTTGCACAAAATCAGTCAGTGACCACAACCTCATTCCAGTAATTTAGTTTTACAGTGGAGATAGACAAGGAAGAGTGTTGTTCTGAATCACAAATGGAACAAGCTTCCGATTTTTACATTCTCAAACTGACCTGCTGAATAGATCAGAAGTACTTAAGCTGTTCAGTGTTCTGAAG
Organism: Nycticryphes semicollaris; assembly: GCA_013400055.1. Taxonomy (NCBI): domain Eukaryota; kingdom Metazoa; phylum Chordata; class Aves; order Charadriiformes; family Rostratulidae; genus Nycticryphes; species Nycticryphes semicollaris. The sequence continues at coordinate 9,937 of VXBJ01002320.1, forward strand.
TACTCTGCAACCCACAGTTTCCATCATGTTCCACTTTGCCTAATATTTTAATACAGCCAAATATTACACACCCTTCTTGCAGAAATCATGTTTGACATCTAATTTTGTCTACCTACAACTCTGTTTGAAAGTACAAACAGTCCAAACCTGGGTTTTAGTTGCTGGTGAGCAATCACAGAAAGATTCCTGTTACATCCTACCCTCCTTGATCTGCCAGACTTAAGTTATATACGTTATTCTACTGAAATCTGAGGGTTTGGACTACCATTTTTTCCCCACAAAGCACAATCACATTGCTATAAATGAAAGAAAGTCAACTTAATATCATACAGTTTGGCTTTGCAAAATTAGACTCAATTGTGCCTAATGTGAAGTTTTAACAATTGTTTCACATTTTATAAAAATACCAAGCTATTACTTGCATTTTAAAAGAATATAAAGAATGGATTTAAGTCTTATAAACTAAACCCTCCATAAGAATTTTCAAGCTATCATTGATGGCATATGGCTCACCTACATTAGCGCAACATTTTCTTCTGCAACATGCATTATGTCATGAAGACAAGTTTACATAGCACAAAACTGCCCACCAGTAGCAGCTGCATCTATCTCCTTTTCCTTGCTCTTCTTGCTTTGCTTTACCTTTTTTTTTTAAAGGGGGTGGGTAGGTGCACATTCACAGAACATTTTTGCGGATTCTGAAAGAACCACTGCCTCTAACCAGCTGCTCAGTGCTGCCTGCGCAGAGAGACTCACAAAGCATGCAGTACAGCCAGCTACCTCACTCCAAAGCACCTAAAGCTCAGCCAAGCCCATGCAGGGTAACAGCTAATGAGCTAATGTTTCATTCTGTGCTGTACTTCACCCTCCCGGGGCAGCCATGCTCACATGTCATAAGGACAGAGAGACATGGGTCAATTCTGAAAGCCTTTCTTCCTATACACAAGCAACCAGAAATGCTTTTGACACCTTGAATGCCACGTTCCTTGTGCGAAAACATTGATTTTGTAAGATTATAAAAGAGCTATAAACATAACATCTTCTTCACTGTAAAATCAGAAAGTTAGTTTTTTCAACAGTCACCTCATCTGAAATTAACCTTATACCCTTCCACAGCTTAACACAGCCAACACCTCTCACAATGTAGTACAAGACTGATCCTGTACATCTGTCCTACAACTAACAGGACTGCACTGTGGCAATGCCTGAAGCTCCTGTAATTCCTTTGCATCCCAAAAACTATTCTATAGAAGGAACTTTATGAAACAAGTAGCACTGAAGTACCCTAGAGAGCTGTGAAACTACACAGAATAATGCTATACCGTCAAACTCCCTACTATTCTCAAATGATGGAACTCTAATTAAAGAGATTTAAGTTCCAGCATATACCTGGTTGTCAATAAACTTGGAAAAAAAAAGCATCAAACCATCAAGATAGCTATATACAAAACAAGGTAAAGTTATTCTACCGTTTCATATTCCTTTGACTGTGCATCATACAGTCTACTTTTTTTATAGCTGTTTATTCCTCTTCCCTGATGATTCTCATGTAAACTACTCCAATATCACACACCTGCCTGGAAGAAAATCCCCTTTTCAATTACCACTGATTTGGAAAAATAACATTCAGTGGAAGAGATGTCCTTTTTTTTTTGGTCACTTTGAAGCAGTGCACCTCATTAACCCTGATAATTAACAAGGTTATTCTCATCACATAAAAGGTTTAAGTTCCTCTATTAAGTCATTATTTGAATTTGCACTGCTGTTAAGCCAATGAGCCTATTCTGGATTTAATTTCACATAACAAGGTGTTCCTCTTTAAAGATCCTAATATGTTGGGTTTTTTTCAAGTTAAGGCATACAATTTCATTCTTGGGTATGCTAGACAATGGTGAATCTACTGCATTAAGGAATGGATAATATACATACAGGAATTCAAGTTGAAAACTTAGAAAGGATCAGGCAGCAGTGCAAAAAGGCAGCAAAATTAGAAACAGGTATCTGGCAGCATGGCTGTGGCAGCAGAAGCCAACGATAACTGAAAAATTACAAAAGGAACAGAATTACAAGGAGGTATTCACATCTTGAGAAAAGACTACCAGCAGATGTTTCAGCTCCTACCCAGACCATTCCAGTAAGACTCTGCAGGCTACAGAGAAACTTCCAAATCCCACACTCTTCACACTCGAATTGTCGTAAGGCACATTTGGGTAATTTCCTTCCTAGATCAAATGTAAGGTTTCTCAGGACTGTCTAGCTAATAATATATTCTAGAAATCTAATAAGTGCTTTAATGTTTGCACATAATTTTTCCTAGTATATGAATCTGTTTATTCCCTAAAAGAATGGCCAGCTGTCTAGAGCCAGACAGTTTTTCTGAGACTATTAAAAACAATTAATTGCAGCAGTCACATATAGAAATCCCATATGAAATACAAAACACAAGATGACAGCTTATCTCGTTAGCCATCCTGGCATCATATTAGTTGATGTGAATTGTAGTTAACAAACATATAGAATAATCATAGTATGGAAAAATTAGTCACCTTGACTTAGAGATTTAACTATATAGATTTCACTGGCAGCATACTCGACACCAGCACATTTGAGTGCCTGAATGTAAATATCTAGAGATGTCAAGTTAACATCCAAGGTTTTGCAAAGAAGTTTCTTTTGCACAGATTTCAGTCACTATTAAATAATAATGATAACAATGATAATCCTTCAAATGTTTGAACAGATGAGAGAACGTTCTGTCATGACATGAGGATTACCACAGCTCTGCCAGGGTCAAACATTGAAACAAAGCAAGTTCACAGAGTTAAGGTCAGCTGTCAGTCCCACGTGGGAAGGTTTCAAGCACTGATAGTTTGACCTATCCACACACCTTAAAAGGGTATCATTCATTTAGCGTGCATTTTGCAGAAAACCTCATTTTTTGGATTTTAAAGCACCCATTCCTATATCTTGTCACAAGTGTTTAGTAGTGTGAGAAAAACATTAAATTGCTTCCCATGAAGAGTGTCAAGAGTGCTGTGAAATATTCAGAACAAACCCACTATGCAAGTCTAATCAGCATAATAACTCCCTCGGGAATTATCAATTTGCAAATCTCTCAAACACGTAAAAAGGGTAAGAAAGTTGTTAAAAATATACCAGGGTACTCATGAAGCAGTCATTCACTGAATTTTCTTTTTAAAGTGTAAAGCAAGTAACCATTCTTCAGCAGAATGATGACAGAAGTATGCACATGAGATTAGTAAAGGAGGTAAGGGAAGACAATATTTAATCATTTCGACAGCTTTATGTACATTTGGATGAGCCTTTTGGCCAGGAATGTTAGACACTGGCAGAGTTTCTATTATGAGAAATCATCATTGTATATCCAAACGCGCCCTTATATGTGGTCCAGACATTGGGAAATGCACCTGAATGCTTACAGGTTATCCAGTGCTACTTTGGTTAGTTAATACATTCCAACTTGCCTTTTTGAGTTATGACTTTCAAATTGAAACCAATACTGAGTGAACAGCAAACTTCTAAGTTTCATCACCATTCATTAATTTCCTTCCTCACTCTAACACAAAATGCACACAATCTGCATCTTCTCACCCCCTACACCCAGCCGACTCAGGGACAGAACACTAACCAGAACACTTTGTTTTTCAACATCAAGTTCAAAGAGCTTAGAATTACTTTTTTTATTCTTTTCTTTTGTAAACAAACATTGAAAATAACCAGAGAGGCTTTGGCATTACTTTAATCAGTTGTTTAAACTTGAAGACAGGAACTCTAATTAAAATCTGGAACCCTAGCTGTAAGAAACGGCTAATTAGTTCTCAACTTTTTAATGAAGTACTGTGGTAGTGTCCATATTAGCTGCTCAGTATTAAAAAAGAAATGTTCTGCAAAATAAGCTCATTCTCTCAGGCAGTACCAGTTGGTATGTTTACTTCAATCCATGCCACGGTCCTAGGGATTTAAGGAAACACACTATAATACCTATCAGATTTGCAGATCTCCATGCACAGTAGGATAATTGAACCTTGTAGCATTTCAGAGAGAGGAGAAATACAAGGCAGTTCATTACCTTTCTGCTTAGACAATGAAGACAATTCAAATTGCACTAAAGCACAGGGTTGTATTGCCCTCCTTTCAGTTCGTTCCTGACCAAAACTTCCAACAAGAGGAAGAAGGCAGAGAAATGAGGGAAGGCTTTTTACACTTGTGCTCCCCAGAAGTCCATGCAAAATACATAGGATAAAGGAAAAGTGAGGAGAAGTGCCAGATTAAGAGGAACCTTGTCTAGGTAGCCACAGCAAGACATGCTGACAGCAGTGGACACCTCAACACCTTTGTTCATATTTCCACAGCTTTTACTGTCTCATTGTATAAGGGCTGGTACTTCACACACACAGATCATCAACGGAAAAACAATTTAAAAATCGCTGAAAAAATTATTACAAGTAAATTCGCCCAATTCCCAAGCCAGGTTTTTCTAACCCCCGTTTCCTCTTGTTACCAAGTCGCTACGTGCCACACTTACTCAGAAACCCCCTAAGATTAAAGCATCATTTATCCCGTTGTTAAGCTTAAGGAGGATGTGAAATTGTCCCTCACGGGGTGGGAGGTGCGCTGTGTAAAGGCTGCGGAGGGGAAGGCGCTGCCCGAGCCACGATGCCCACAGAATCCCCCCCGTTCCCTTGGCGGGTCCCCGGCTCGGGGACCGGGGGCTGGGGCGGGCGCTCGGCGGCAGCTCCCTCCCAAGGTCCATCTCCGACTTCGCGCAAGGGGGTGGCAGAGCAAGAGAAACTCCTGCGATGATTTCTCCCAGCAGCGCAGATGCTGGAAACGGATGGACCAGGGCAGCCGGGGCCGCTGCTCCGTACCAGCAACCGACAAAGTGCCGACCCCACGGAACGGTAAAACAAGAAGCTGAGCTGTGGGTGCCCTGATGCTCTTCTCCCCCAAAAGCAAAAACCCACCCCAACAAAAAAACCCCCAAAATAAAACAAAACAAAACAAAAAAACCCAACCAAACCAAGCANCGCCCTCCGTCTGGAGGCCACGCCCCTTCTGCCGGCCCCGCCGTTTCGCGGGGAGACACGGAGGGGCTCCTCGTTCGCATGGAAACAGCACTGAGGGGAGCAAGGGCTCGTGGTCCCAGTGTTTCACGCTGGAAGATTCATCGCCCCCCGCTTCAGCTTTTCCCGTGAGATATCCTTTAAAATTAGTTTGTTGGAAGGGTAGAGATCCTGCGTGGGATCCCGGTGCGAGAAGAGGCAGAGGGCTTAGCGGCTGGTTTATTTCTCCTCGCATTAAAAACCGGAACGGTCGCCTGGGTTGCCCCCCTTCCCTTCGGAGAGCTGTGCGGGAACGGCATCCCTCAGCCATTGGTTGGTTCAACACGGAAGAAGAACTGGGAGGAAGAGCAGGGGGGAGGGTGAGCAAGAGGGGGCAGAGGACGCGACAACATGCAGCTCCTTTGCTTAGACCCCAGGTTGTACAATTACGTCATGTGTGAAAAGAAGTTTAAGTGTGAATGGCTTAGATAGCTTAGCAAACTTCCTGAGGAAGAGTGCTCGGGTGGTGGTTTACAGTGGGAAAGCCAAAATAAAATAGAAGGAAAAATCAACCATAGACCAAATTTCCGGGAGGACAACACATCTGCTAGTCACATATATTGATGGAGGCTTCCTCACCAGAATAAACCATTCCAGACTGATTTAAAGTATGCCTTTATGGTTTTGGGGGACAGAAAGAGTAGAAAATGGCCATACAGACACTTTTTTTCTTTTATTCTCTTTTTTTAATAGCTGTGCTCGATTGCCGGGTCTAGAAATTAAAGAAAACATCAGTCTGAGCTGCAGTGTGGAAGGAGCAGTAGTACAAGCCTTAGGCTTCTTCAGAGAAGTCCACTGAAAAGACGAGAACTGTCACGTCCTGTTGCCATAAGGGCAAGTGTCTAAACAAGCATCACCTCCACCATGATGAAAACATTAAGCGGGTACCTGTATATTATGGAGGTCACTCAAGTACATTAAATACAGCTGTTCAAAATTCTTACATTCTGGCACTAGTTTAAAAATCTTTTTAATTCTAAGCTCTACACAGGTACATTTTGACTCATTCTTGCATTTTTTTTTAATTTATATTTTTGTTTTATTGGAGATTTGATCTAATCAGGCTTGTAACCACAATTTTTATACCCTGAATATAAAATGGAAAATGGAGCTACGTCAACCTTAATTATTGCTGCTCTGCTTCACCATTGTAACACACTTGTATGGCTACTCACCACATCAAAATACATCCCTTTCTCCTTTCCAAAGAGAGCATTTGGGTGACTATTTCCTGTTATCTGCAGAACAATTTTTAAAAAACAGGATGCATGCAGAAATGAGGGCTCTCCTCCCAAAATGAATTGCTGCCTGGGATCCTGAAGCCCTTGGCAGAGGCAGCAGTATGAAACTTTTGCTTATTGCTTTGGATAAGTGGACTAATCACCGAGGTCTAGTAAAGGCTACTGATCTCACCAGTCCAGTGCTGTTTCATCGATTCAATGATTTCATTAAACGGAACACAAAATTTCAAAGATAAAAAATACCTCAAACTCACACAGATGGCTGATATTAAGTTAGTAATGAGGCAGCTACGATCGTAAAACAAGGGACAAGGTGACATTTGAACAGTAATATTGAACTGGAAAAAAGGTGCATACTAGACAGAAGATGCATACTAGGCAATTAATTCAGAGAAGTTCATATGAAAAGATGAGCTCGGTTCACCATCGCAGAGCAATTTCCTCACAGTGAATTCCTCAGCAGAGCAGAGCATCCATGTGTCAGTGGAAAGAGATGCATTATAATTGCTACTACTGTATCAGTTAACACTGGTGGAAGAACTGATTTAACGAGAGCTGCAGCTTTGACAAACTTTTTTGCATTCCTTCACATCCTGAGTACATGAACAACTCTGTAATTACAGCTACTCTGCTTCCATGTGACTAAGATGACAAGAACCACACAACAGAGCAATATATAATGACAAAACATGTCTGAGTTCATTGATTACCCTACTGTCCTGGTTTGAGGTAAAACAGAACCAATTTTCTGTTTTACAGTTTTACTTTTTTAGCTGGGCCTCTTCTAACTAACCAAACTCTGAAATTACCAGCATACTGTTCAGAAACTGTTCACTCTCACAGTGATAAGACCTGATTATACCAAGGAATGGTGTGCAGACAGGCCCTTTGCTTATACCTATTGCTATAACAACCAAGGTCAGGTAATTGCATTATTTGCCTCGTTGGAGGGTTGGAAGCAGAAAAGCGTAGAGGGGTCACATCTGTAGGGAGGAGCAGACGGGACAGGTGACCCAAAACTGTCCAGCTGGGGTATTCTATCCCATCTGCATCATGCTCAGTATAAAAGCTGAGGGATAAAAGGGTCAGGTCTCTTCTTTCTTCGATGACTGACTTCTGAGGAGGACCCTGTCTGTTCGTCTGCCTCTGATCCTGATCCGAGCATTCCTGACTCCAGATCTGGAATCCAGCTCCTATCGGTCACCGAGTCCAGTCTGTGACTTTTCCTGATGCCTGCTGGAGATGTGATTGTCATCCTGGGAGCTTGATACAGTTTTGTATATTTTGTATCTATTTCACTATTTTCTTCCTTTTGTTTTTGTTTTAATTTTAGTATTAATGCTTCATTAAAGTAGTTTAGTTCATTCTAAATTCATAAATCTCCTTGTGCCCTTCCTCTCCTTTCTTTTTTGGGGGGAGGATGGGCCATCTGTCAGGCTGGTTTTGGCAATATTGGCTGAAACCATGACACCTACCTGAACTATTTTATTTGGATATCAAGATTCAGTCTTCTTGCAAGCTGATATATTTGGATTTTTAAAGAGATATTAAAGTTGAGAAAAAGTTGGTGCTGAAGAATGTGCCAAGTAGCGGCTTTATGGGTTTGGAACCATCATTTTTAAATACAGGGATAAACTTTTCTGAGTTAATCTTTACAAGTACCAAAAGTGAATATTGTATTTACAAACCTTTCATAAGCTTGTCAGAGAGCAAACAACATGTTCCAAAATCTTATATCAAATCCTGGGTTTAAAAAAAGAAAAAAGCCCACATTTAACATAGAGGACATTGCAAGCAAAAGAAAGAGAAGAAAGAATCAGGCTATATACATTATTTAAGTCAAAACATACAATTAGAAAAGGAATTAAGACAGGAAACATTACAAAGAGTACCTAATGATAATTTTTGCAATAAGATTCAAACTGACTTAAAGACATGTCATTAGCTCTCCCAAAACTATTAATAAATTTGAATCAAGTTCTACAGGCTTGATCCATTAAATGAAAGACAGCAACAATACCACTCTTCTATTAAAAAAATAAGAAACGTCTTGGCTTGAGCCTTTGTTACACCCTCAGGATGTAGTTACACTGCCTGTTCAAGCCTACGTGAAATATTCCTACTCTTCCTTTCTTTCAGTCATTCCCAAGCTTCCCAGTATCAGCATTAATGAATACATCCTGAAGTGGTAAGCAAGATCAGCTTACTTACCAGGCTGCTAACAAATCTAGAAGTTTTAGAAAATGATATATATATTCCCTTCTCCAGCTGTCACCAATCACTAGGGCTTGCACAGAGTAGCAGAAGCTCAGCACATGGGTCTACAGGAGACAAAATGGAGGGAAAGCCTCAAGGAGAAATATGGCAGCACTAACTCAAGCCAGCTGTGAAACACATGAGAGTGGAAGCAGTTACCCCAGAGATGAGGATTTACGATGCTTTTGAATGCAATTATTTCCTTTTTTTTCTTGTTTTGATAAGTTGAAAACGGCTGTCTTAGTAACTTTACAATAGAACAGCTGAAAACAGGAAGGATTAAGTTAGTGCCTCCTCAGAGCTGATCACAACCTGGTAGTTAGGCTAAGAAGATGAGATGTGCAGCTTTTAATCCCTTCAGGCAGAAAAGGGGAATTGAATTTATGTCTAACTTTTAGGCTGGACAAGTGTGTTAACTACAGATATAACAGATAAAGAGAGAGGAAGTCTTTCTACAGCTTAGTGAATCTCCCAACAATTCTGCAATTCGTTTAACTTCATTTTTATTACTTTTCTGTTTGTGTTTTTCAAAAAATGAAGTCTTTTATCCATTGTAATAAAAGCTACGCATGATGAAACAATGCTAGAAATACATACCCCCAAGACCAGACAAAAGATGTTTATTAGAACAAAGAAAAAAAGCCAAACCAGATAGCCAGACACTCGCTCCTGCTATACCAAAGCACTTACTTAGCCTGCTGTTTGCCTTGCTGCTAGATCTTCAAAGCTTGAGTTCATATGTATTCAGAATAAGGAGGCAACAGAGAAGACAGAAAGGTAGAGCTATTTCACATCACAAAGAATGACTGGAGAGGTGCAACAGAGGAAGGACAGAAGCTACTTTCCTTGTTCTTCTCCCTCTTCTGAGTACAAAACTCTCCCAAATTAAAACTGAATTCATGCCATTTTTCCTACTATATATTCAGCAACCTAAAAGGATGCTACCTGTTGCCCAAAAGAACCAAGCTAAAAGGGAATGTCCAATTACCTGGATAAAAATACCAAGGCATAACTCTTGTTCCTCACTTTGACCTTGAGTACTCATCATTAGTGAGCCAGTTTTACTTTGACAAATTATGCAAGTGACATCCTTATGTATGTGACCACCACCATAGCAGCATGCCTGTGAGTGATTGATGGGTTTCTTCATGATGTTCCTTGGAATAGAGATCTCTCCACAAGGTATTTTTAATACAAAATACTAATGTATCGTCCTTTTCATAAGTTAACCTTCTATATTTTATAACCAATTATACAATTCTGACATTTCATCCTCACACTAGCTCCTTCCTTCCTTATCCTTAATCCTAAACCAACATAAAACCAGCTCTTATGTTGATGCATGGAATACTGGTTCAGTAAGCTGTTAAAAGCGTCTGGTTTTATTAACTTTGTATAACCCAGACATTTGTTTTTCCTCATTCTATGAATGTCTGCTCTGAGCCTCAGGGCCAAAATGCAAAAATGTTGATTTGTTATAAAATAAACCACTTCAAACTGAGGACTAGAGGATATCTGGTTTTAAAGAAATGTTTGCCATGTGCTGCAATGCAAGTTCTGTTCTGAAGAGGAGTGAGTCACTTTTGTTATGCTAATACCAAATCTGTGCCATGTGTAGTTCTGTAGGTGAAAGTATTGACCTCCTGAAGGATCCTTATTAACAATTTGAAGAGCATTCAATAAAAATTATACAGATATAGTATGAGAATTAATGGACTACCAAAACACAGTATTCACAAATCCACATATGCAAGGATTTTCTAACAGGAAAACCGTTGTGGTAATTTAGAATCACGAGTGGGAAATACTACCTTTCCTGCCAGCTATCCTCCTCTTTAATCCTTGCAATATCACGCCTACAAGCACTGCACTTCAAGTTACTTCTCTACAATTCTAGTTCAGACGTAAATATCTTCATATTCTATACATGATGGGAAGACATTACTCTGGCTCCCAGTAACAAGTGTTTTGAATAGTTATAACTCACATTTGGGTGCCCATGATACTTTCTCATCCCCCAGGCAGTTTTTGATCTCATAACAGAATTCACATTACAAATATTACCCCGAGTTTTCTCTGAAATTTTATCACTGAATTGCAAATATTGACATGTTTTGGTAGCCAATATGCCCACTTAAGGTGAACAATCCTATAAAAACTGTGAATGTTAAGACAAAAAGGCACACAAAAAATCTTGCTACCACCAAAACCAAATAATAAAATAAAAATAATACTATGAGAGAAAAGTATTTTCATTTAGATACCATTTTGGTACTTCATTATTTTTTGTCTTGTGATCTTTTACTCCATGATACCTACAGTTCCTGGTGTGCATTGCCTTCCCAAAGATCCTAATTCAACCATGGAATAAAAATGAATAGACTTTACAGAACTTAAAAAAAAAAAGTGTTATCATGAGAATACAAAATGGATGTCCTACTCCTGAAAACCACTTATGACCTAATAAATAAGGTAAACTAGGTATTGCCAAACCTGCTACTAAGTATTAGCTCCTTGGTACTAAGCTATGAAAAGATATGCTGTACTGATTCATGCCAATAGGCGTATTTATCCTATATATAGTGTTTAGCAGCTTATAGGTAAGAGTCAAACTGTGATTGAGAAAAGTTTCAGTGAAGACAATGGATTGAAATGTTATTGTCTATTCAATAATATATTATTAGTAGTATATGCAGAGAGGTTAACTAGCAAGATTTCTGCACATATAAGACCAAATTAAGTCTGTGCTTTGTAGCTTCTGCAGTTGCAAGAGGGCTACAGAATACAGACATATTTATAAACAATTAAAGTTTCAATAATTATATTATAATTAAACTATGCATATGTTTTCATTCTTGTAAAGAAATGCTGTGTTTCAAAAAAAAGTGCCAATGGATCTATCCAGGAAGCATTCTGGATCAACAACATTGCCCTTCTCATGATGTTCCCCTCTTGTCAAATGGCAATACGTACCCAAAAGGAAAACAAAAATAATCCCAAAATCTTTTAGAAGAACTTCTTTGGGATTGTAACACTGCATGTTTTTCCTTGAGCCTGAAACTTCTGTCCCTGTAACAGGAACACTAATTCATCTGAAAATCTAAGGAGGTCCAGGTTTATCTTGACATCTTATTTTAACTTGCTGCACTCTAACCCCCATAGCACTGCATGTACAATGTCTATAATTTTTTTTCTCTTCTCTTCTCTTCTCTTCTCTTCTCTTCTCTTCTCTTCTCTTCTCTTCTCTTCTCTTCTCTTCTCTTCTCTTCTCTTCTCTTCTCTTCTCTTCTCTTCTCTTCTCTATCCTCCCTTCCCTTCCCTTCCCTTCCCTTCCCTTCCCTTCCCTTCTCTCAGTTTATTAAACAGCAATTTAATGCACAAAGTTGTGGCATGCTCTGATTTTTCCTTGTGCTTCTCTTAAGTGGTGGTTCAGGTACTGGTGACAATAATCTGAATCCATTCCATGCGATCTAAGCATTGCTTCAGACACACAGAAAGTTCTTTACCTCCTATTTTGTGTTATTCTTTGACCTGTTTCCAAGCTTTCTATGTTGTTCCCCTAAATATCAAAGAGGTGGCCTGTTTTACATATTCTCCAGCTGCTTAACAGTAGCTTACCACAGCAGCTATATTGGTTTCATTCTAAATATTAAAGCAGAGCAAGCATTTACAGTCACTATAAAATATGCATTTTACAACCACGTCCTATTCAAAAATTCATCAACAGTAGTTTGTTTTGGTTTGAGGTTTGTTGGTTGTTTTTTGGGTTTTTTGTTTTTTTTTTTTTGTTGAAATAAGTTTATGATGCTAGGGGACCTCTCATAGCTCTTTATAGGCTAACATTATGTTGGAGGTGCTAAACACTTACATACCCAAACTGCATCTGCAATTGCTAGATCTATCTTGCTTTCTCAAGCACTCACATTGTCTCAAGCACTCACATAAGTCTCTATTTGGATACCCCAGTTTCCCATTCATTCAGATGCGGAAGGCCAACTCCACTATGTAAGTCTGATCACTGAATTTTATTTGAGTTGTAATGTCTATCCTGTGTACAGACAGGCCATGCACTTCTGGTTTAGTTCACTTAGTTGTTTCTAGTTTTCAAATTTGTGCTTGAGCTGAAAATACATAAATATGCCATGAAGTGGATATTTTAACTCTACTGCCAGTGGGATGTTCTTATTTAAATTGTTGAATGCTGCTACCGCAATCCCAGTTTGTGACATTTTCCTTTCTGGGTATTCTCTCCTGGTCTGAATACTATAAGGTCTACATGAATTGATTTATCTCTTGTACTGCTTTTCATTATCATACATAACTTGGAATTGCTGAATTCTCATTAGATTTATTTTCCTTGATTAAAAGAGGTCTTTTTGGCAACAGAAACTTTTTCAGTCTTTCTTGTACGTGTATCTTGCTGATGACATAACTTAGGTAACATATTTCTTTATGCTTTGTTCTCAGTTCATTTTAAGAAAGAGTAATTGAAGCTTAATAGCTGTTACCCAGAATTCATATATCTGACTTGCTCACACCTTCAAAATTGAGTCATATAACAGGAATCACTTTTTTTTTCCCACATCACTGTAACCATTTAAATAAAATTTTTAAGATATTTCATTAACCAGTGATGGCTCTGAATACACAATGCCTGTTAACAGAAATTAAATTGAGGTATTTTATAATTCTGGAAGTATGTGTGTGAGCATGCATCTGCACATGCGTACAAAGTACATTGGCTCTTTTCCAAGCACAACAAATTGATTAAAAATAGTTGAGGTTCAATGCTTAATTAAAAATGTATGACATTCATCTTTACCTGCTGGTGAAAATTTAGTCAAGCCTGGCAACGCAATATTACATAAAAAGGAACTCCCTGCTGAAGTTTGCAGGGTACAAAAAAGAAAGGAAAGGTCAGTCAACAGCTCATTTAAATATTCTTAGATGTGTATCTTCATTTAATTCTATCTGTAGTTAGCATTAACATCTAAAGATCAGTTTTCCTCCCACTCTTGACGTGACAAGACTCATCCACTGTTTAGGCAGTGAGAGACAATAATTTTCAAACGACAACAAAACCTATAAAAAATCTATAACGATTTATTTGAAGAGTCAACCTGACACATTTTCATTGCTTTGATAGCAGCAGTATCACTCACACAAATAAATCTAGGAAACTACATATGCTTATGCTAAGAAACAAATGCTGTAACCTTGCCCTATAAATCAGAGCAAAAGCCCTCAGTGAGTCAAGCTGGTTATTAAGATAGATGAAATGCATTTTAAATTTTCATCGAATGAACCAACAGAGAAGTTATTTCACAAAGCCCAAATCTGGCTTCTGTGGCCTCAGATTCTCACAGACAGGCATTCATATATATCATGCTTTGCTCACAGGGATAAGTGTCTACTAGAATACATTACCCATTTAAATACATGCTAGCTTTTCATCCAATTTTGCTTTAGTTAAGGTGTCACTTCTGACACTCATAATGTCTCCATACTTGCTATTGTCATGACCTGTGAGTTTTCAGGACTGAGTTACTGTTTATTGTCATTTGAATTACTTAACCCACTTCCTTAATCCCTTGCATCCTTCCTCCTCCTCATAGTCCTAAAAACAAAGCAAAAGCTTGGATGGTGTTTGTACTCAGAAGAAACTTTTGCTTCACAAAGTACCAAAAGATCCAGCACATTATTAAGTTTTAGGTAAGTGATCTAACAAAAAAAAATAAAATTCCCTTCCTGGTTTTGGGTTTAATTATGTGCACACACACATCTATTTTAGGTATTGTAAATATCAGATAATGCGAATCCAGGTTTTAGAAAAAGGCCGTCTGAGTGTTCTGTCTCACCCAGAGTTAGCTGCTACAAACTCACATTACTTCAATACATAATGACAGTTCAATCAAAGAGGTAGTCAAAACTCTTAGAAAAGCTACTACCCATTAGTATCCAGCTTTGCAAATTCATACAACTCAAACCAAACAAACTAACCTTATTCTGTTTTCAGTAGAACACACCAATTCTCACACCATTTTCTGTTCCCAAGTCCACGTGCAAAACAGAAGACCTCATTAGCAGAGAGAGGTTATTCAATCCTCATGGTATCGTTAGGGTCTGAGGAGTAAGAAAGGTTTGTGGTTGGAAAGGACAAACAGACCCAGTTTTAGGGATGGGTATTTTGTTTTACTCTCTCAAAGGTGCTTCTAGTCTTTGTAGATCAAAGGTTGGGAGAGTGCCATGGTTATGGACAGGATGCAATACTCAATCAGGATGGAATTCAGATTATGTGGCTGTGGTCTCCAGTTCTTCAGTTTCTCAGTCTATGATGTCTGAATTTTATTGAAGAACATTGGCAGGAAGTTGAATTTGTCTGATACTTGAAATGAGTTACATTCAAGTTTTTGAAAGCTGGAGCAACTATCCTCAAATAGACATTTCAATGTCTGATTCTGTAGCTTCTTTATTTAGGCATTTTTACTGTGATTGTGGCAATATTGTTAATATTCTTGGGGATATCATTTCAGTTTAATAATTTGTGCAGAGAACACAGAAGTTACCCTCACTATGTACATCTGTTTTCCTATTTATTCCAATTATTAGAAGTTACTAAAGGATGTGTGTTACGGCTTTTGGGAAACATTTTCTTCGACTTTTCCCTTCTTCCCATAAAGCTTTTAACTTATTTACTCACCATGGGAAAGTTCTTTGTCTGGGTATCTGTTCCAGAATCCAGGTCCCAAAGGGTTGTTGAGATTAATGACGTGGTAGGTATTGTGCACAACAGGTGGCAGAAAGGGTGGTGTAACAGCAAAATTATTTCCTAGTTTGCAGGAAAGAGCTCCAACTTTTACATCCTCTAGAAACTAGAATTCAGACAGAAAGACATGGTTTTTAACGGGAAACAAAGTTGCACTCGATTTTAAGTTTCTCTTAATGCACTAATGATACTTCAAAAAGTCATTAAAAGATACATTTCAGGAAGTAACAGCAATCAGAGTCAACTCAAAAGGTACAGATACATAATTTATGCTTCTTGGAACTAGAATTTTTTGTTAATCAAATTGATTCAAAGGGAACTGGCATTTATATGTTTCAATTAAAAGAGCTATCATTGCATCCAAATTTCTCCATAAGTATTGCCTTTCTCTTTCCTTTCCTTTGCTGACAATACATAGCATCCAGTTCATGCATCATAGTCCTAGGTTGCTCTGTACAAGGCCTGAAAAGTTGCTTAGTACAAGACTTGAAAAACTTCTGCATAAAGAGTTTATCATAATTTTATTACTGTGTTCATTATTTCAGTGGTGATTGTTTATGTATGATTACTCTTTAACATGCAAAACTAAGTCTACGCCAAACAGAACATTAATTTAAAAGGCATATCAAGGCATCAACCATGTGTGCTGGGAACATTTCCAACCTTCCGTCATGCAAATGCATTACTAATGAACAGATACTTAGTTGCTCTCTGCCACTAAGTTACCTCCATGGAGGTAATGCAGACCATCCTTATCAACTAGACATAAATAACTTTTTTGATCAGGGAATCAAATTTAGTTACAGCTGCTGAGGCATATACCTCAATGACTTCTCTTGATTCAAAATCCAGTAAAATTTGCTTGTGCCCATTACTCCATCTCCTTCCTATAACCACTACTAACGTGCAGTATCGGTTTCACCTGTAATACATACATCATGTCCAAAATCACATATGGGCATTATTCATCCTTCTCCATTTTTCTCGCTTCTCAGCATGCATTTGTCTCGCAAAGAAGTAACAACAGCGTTCCCCACCTCACTTCTAGAGAAAAGCCACGTGTCTGCCAGCTTTGTCCACTGTGCAAGTCTGCAGTAAACTTCTTGACAATGCTACACTTTCTGTTTGATGGCCTCCTACACAAAGCAAAGCTCCGTTTCAGAGAACTAAAAAGGAAGTACTGAAATTATATGGAGAAAATAACGGATACCACCAATAGCACTATGGCAAAAGGTAAAAAGAGCTAATAGCTGAAGGAGTAATAAAGTCATTTTTTCTCTAGAAAGAAGCCATGTCAAAACAACCAATTAAAGCATTTTTCTTTCTCTGGGATAGTAGAATTTTCAAAGCTTGTTTTGTATGACATACCACATGCTAGTTTAAGTACTTTGTAGCCAGTTTTCCGCCTGTACAGGTGCTTAACACATCTTGAAAAACAAACTTTCATTACTTAATTGCTTGTTGATTTTGTCAGAGTACAATAGTACTAGTTTGCACAGCAACTGTTATGCACAGATACTGATTTTCAGAAAATGCCTCGTGTTCTCAAAGGCATATATTTTGTTTGGGTTGTCAGTGTGACTGATAATATGGTTAACACTTTCAATAGGCACTTCACATAATAGAGAAGGTAATAGAGAAGGGTTGCAATAGTCATATTGTGTAATCTCATGTTTCTTTCCTAATAATGAATGGAGCTGAAAGGTGGGAAGACAATATATATAAATCTACAAAGCACCAAAACTGACTTTTATTTTAAGTAATTAACAGCCCTTGTTTCTAGTTTGGGATGTGAGTGTGCTTCTTCACATTATACCACTCCCATGCTCATCATTTCCTAGCAGCTTTTAGGGGGAAAATTGGTTGTCTAACAGACCTCCTAATTAATGCAACAAAGACTTTATATAAAGAGTGGAAGGCTTCTATAGTCATTAAAAAAATGGTAAACTGTGTGGGAACTTTTCAGATAAACCAAATTCCAACGTTAAATCATCTTCTCAGATTTGTATTTACCCTGGGTAATATCTCATGCCACAGTAGTCCTTTTGTAGAAAACTCTCAACAAAATAAAAAAAATACACACAGATATAAAAGAAAACAAGAGTTATGTATGCACTAGCATATTTTCAGTCAACCTCATTTGCCTTCTATCAGACTTTACTGAAATTAAAGACACAAAAGTAAAACTGTGCTACAGGTATCCAATTAAGGCTGATAAGAATACATTTGCATGCTTAACAACACCTCACATATAATAGCCCAAAAAGATAAGAGCTTATTGCTCAGATACTGAGAAGAGGGAGAACATAAGTTGCAGATGGAAAGACGAAACCTGCATGGGTTTTTTTGCTCTACATTTACACCCTCTAAATAAGTATCTGAGGAAGTAGATGAGACCTGTCTTTAAAAGCTACTCCAGCAAGACGTCTTAGGTTTAAACCCAAATAGGATGAGGATGCTTGTTGTGCAGCCTGGGCAGAACATGGAGCCTTCACAAGAGATTCCTACATTTCTTGTCAGCTGATAGAGTTTTATTGTTGATGTAAAAATGACCTATAGTGAAACTACATTTTGGGTGGAAAACTTAAAAATGAAAAGCCAACAGATCTATAATGCAATTGCTTCTAAACCAAACCAGCAGAGATTTAGATGTAAAAGAACTGTTGATGTGGGTCATCTGATTACCAAACTGCTACAATTCACACAATTCTGTGCCAGGCCCAAGCATATCTTTTATCCACATCTCTAATATATGAAGCAGCACTAGAAACAGAATTCAGAAACTGGGATTTCATTCACTTTTATCAAGAGACTAGAATTGCTGTGCTTCGTGTCCAGGGCTAGGAAGTGCTTCAGCCCAAAGTGGCCTCTGACCATGTTGGAAAATGGGTTTGAATTGCTGTAGCTGGAGGCAAGGCTTGAACCACCAGCACTCCTTCCCACTTGGACAAATTCACCGTTCATAGTGTTAGCGTTGAAGGGTGATCAGTATCATCACCCAGGCAAAGAGGGTCACCTACTATCTGGATCTTTGCTGGATGCAGGGCAAACAGTTTTAAGGGGGGGTAATGTTCTTGATAGCTTATGACCTTAAAAGTAAAAAAGACAGGCATTTAAGGAGTCAGAGTTTAAGTGGCATAAGAAGAGAGAAGAGCTTCAATTTGCAATTGTGAGCTTCATTGATTACATTTTCCTATGTCCTTTCTACTGAACTTTGCTACTAGCATGCTTACTTTCCTCTATGACATGCATGATAAGCAAAAAAGATTAATGTCAGAAGCAACAGTTAACCTCATGTTTCACTTGAAAGATGTACATCTGATCTCTTAGCATACAAGCAATATACTTTTGGATATGGAGTATATCCATATCCAGCCTTCAATTATTATGCTGTTTTGCAGGCCTAGTAGCAATTGTCCCTTACCCTTATATGGAATGCAATATAAAAATAATGACTTCTCATTAATTTACATCTAAACTAATGGGTATTTGTTCGCTTATAACAATATTTTAGTTTTAAAAAATTCATGTGGTACAGCAACTATCACAAAATTTCAGAACGTGGTCCTTTTAAACTCAGCTGCTGACCAGTACCAAATTGTTGTTAGGCAGGTATAACAAACTTTTCTAAATGACTGCAGAGTAAGTTTTTATGGACATTTTTTTCTGATTAACATGAGTTAGTGATCAGTCTTCTTACAGACTACCAAACTGCATTTCTTTTTCTTACCTACACAAGAAAGATAATTCTGCTAATTAATTGCATCCTGTTGCTATTTGTAGAAGGTGATCTTGGATTGACTTTTGGTCTTCAACTAATAGATAAGATATCCAAGGCCAGATCCTCTGCTGATTTACATCAATTAGTTCTAACAGACTGTAACTATTTCAAAGGCTAGTGACACATTTCTGAAAATTAGATTTCAGGTTTTGTACTGGGTTTGGTTGGCATAGCAGGTGGTATGGTGCTATGTTTCAGATTTGTAGCTAAAACAGTGTAGATAAGACAGCAGTATTTTGTCTATTCCCGAGCAGTGCTATGCACAGCAAAAAGATTTTGTCTTTTTCCCACCCTGCCCCCAGTGAAATGAGTGGGCTGGGAGGTGCGCTAGGAGGGGACACAGCTGGGTAGCTGACTTGAACTGGCCAAGGAGATATCCATGCTATGTAATGTCATGTTTAGCAATAAAATCTGGGGTAGAGGGTACAGGGGTTTGGATTCCAAGATGGTCATTGCTCAGATTGACTGGGCATTGCTCTGCTTGTGGGAGGTGATGAGTTATTGCCTTTGCATCACTTGTATTTTTCCCTCTTTCCTCCACTTTTTAAACTGTGTACTTTGACCCACAAGCTTTTTTTGCTTTTGTTTTTCCTATTCTCTCACCCACTTCTGCTGGGCTGGGGTGAGTGATGGAGCATGCTATATGGATGATTAGCTGTTGGCTGGGGTCAACCCACAGCAGTTTACATTGCATTTGCAGCAGGAATTGGGCATTTTGATGTCAAAAAATATGGATAAATTCCCAAGTCTCCTCAGAAAGAAAGGAAAAAAACCCAAATTCCCATGTTTGTTCTGTACATTGCCTATGGATGAGGGATATAATAGCATTGAATAAATAAAAAAAAAAACCCGTATCTCCCTCCAACCAATTTATATTTAAATAAAACTGTCTTAAGAAATATGAGCTACAGCTGCCCCCTTAAATGACTAATTGCTAAGATAAATGAATTCTTTCATGAATAGAGTGATAAAGTGATAAGTTTTCACTGTTTATTGCCATCCATTTCTAGCATCAGTTTGAACACTGGCTTCAAAGCAAATAGATTATTTTCATTAGAACATCTTCCCTTTAATGTAGTATAAATTCTATTAATAATATGTGAGATTTTTCTATGTTTCATCACAGAACATCTTTTTTCTTTCATGCAAAAGTGGTGAAGGCAAAACATCTGTTTTTAAAAAATGTGAGAACCAGTCAAAACCTGTTTCCTACCCAAACTGAATATTTTTTGGTTTTGAACACTTAATATTAGCTATCCTATCATTGATGCTCATTTCTTTCTCTACTTTCTAACTAAATTATTAACTTAGAATATTATTATTAATTTGCACCACCTACGTTTTGTCAGAACAGCATGAAGATATAGCAATATAAGAACATAAGCACTGATATTAAAAAGAAATACTAGATGTTTAACAAACACTTCATTACAAAATTATCAAGGGGATTTTCAGGCTATGGAGCGTCTGGGCTGGTGAATCTGTTTCCTGAATCTTCAACTCATTTAATTTCTGGTTACACTGCCCATTGTTTGTCCACCAGATTTCTTCCTTTACAAGAAAGGATCCTTTTGGAAACTATCCAGGCACTGAATTGTTTCTTTTGTTTCTTTTTTTTTTTGTGAAGACACTGCTTTTTCAGTAAGGTGAGCTGATGAGACAGTCAAGCTAGGTATATCCAGCTTTCCTAAGGCTTTGCATTTCTTATCAAAATCTCTTAATATATTGGATTGCAGTATATTAAAACATATTAAAAAATCTTAATATACTGGACTGATAAATTAAAATATGCATAACTCAAGGCCGAATTCGAGAAATATGATACTGTCTTTTGGAGCTTTAAAAAGAAAACAGACAAGAAGCATGGAAATTGATAGAGATTATATTCATTCAAGAGGAAGCAACTGCCTTTTCACTCATCTTTCTAATTACCATACTATAGTTGTTTTCTGGAAAGTGATTTAAAACATTTCATGCTAAATTAGAGAAAAGCTAAAAATCTAAAAACTCTGAATTAAACCTTATCAATACAGAAGACATCATCTGTGGCCAAAGGATCATGATGCCTTTTGTATGAAGAAAAAATTCCTTCCCCATTACAGTCCATTCTTCTACTTTGTCTTTATATTGAAGAACACAGTAGTGGCAAGAGCTAATTAATTCCATTCACACCACAGAATTTTGCAAGGCCTTTATTCTAAGCAACGCTTGTTTAGTGTGGTTTCAGTCCATTATTTGTAATGCAAACAATTTGCAACTTGAGAGTAGTGGGAAACTATACAACATCTCCCAATGTGTGAGAAATTAGCAAGTGTTACTTTGCTGTTCTATATGCAGCACATAGTCAAATTTACATTCCTAATTTTTTACTTTGACATAAAAAGCATACTCATGTTCTTTGAAAATACAAAACCAAAACATTTAAAGAGAAAACCAGAGGCAGTTTGCATTCACTTTGAATGCAAATAATTTTCTGAAGACAAAAGTGAGAAAAACCTGCAGGATTTATTAAACATAGATGCTGGCTCTATAAGTGAACAAGTATGTGAGCAAAAGTAGCTTTGGAGGAGCCTAACCTCCAAGGATGTTGAAGGTGAACACCTTTAATTGTTATAAATTTGGCATCTTTTTCTTATAAGTCTATATTTACGGTCTGTATATAAGACTATAAATGTCATTTGCCAAAGGAGACTGAGTACTTACTGGAAAAAAACAGAGTATCTATGAACATCAGGAAGACACTGCTGACAGAATGAGAATACAACCAGGAATCTTCAAGCATAGTCTCAAAAATGTAGGCTGAAGTACTGAAAAAGAGAAGTAGCATTTCCTCAGCACAGAAGCAACCTGGAGTGTCAGTTACCACATGTATAGGGTGTATTGTTTATTCTTTCTGAAATACTACTACTTTCTAACATTAATGATGAACACAGAAGTGGGAACTGAGGCAAACAGGAGGGCTAAAATCTGTCTTAGAAAGGAAAGAATGGCTGAGAGAAAGCAAAGAAAAACCTCAGCCCAATCTGAAGCCATTGCACACAGAGAATTCAAAGAAACTGATACTTGGCTTTGAATTCTCCCTGGGCTGATGAGAAGCTTTGAGTTGGCATAGCATCATGAATGCAACTGTAAGTGCCCAGTTGTTATGAGGCTCCAGAGCATCAGTCTCACTGTAGGAAGCTTAGTAATAAGGGCAGCACATTGAGGTTTGAGGACTCAAGTGGCATAACACAATTCTGATACCATCTTTGAGTTTGGTAAATATTTACTTTGCATCATGCTGATATTTAAACCGTACACAGCTGAGATTACTCACATAATATAAAATGGAAAATGCATTGTTTTACAGAACAGGTTTCACAACTATGATAGTCTCTTAAAGCGCTCTATTAAATTATGATTTATTGCTTGGCAAGCATAGGTAAGTAAGAAACTGCATTCTATACTCAACATCAGACCATGCATAGAACTGCCAAATATGACCCATCTCATTGAGGAGATAAATATTTGCCAGAATTTGCATTATCTAAACTATCAGTGTTGTCAGTTACTTGATAGAAAGCAGCAAAATAAATAAGAAAACTTCCTGTCATAATGAAGTTAATTATTGGCTTTTCCCTTGAAGCAACAACCTGGAGTATGTGTGTTTGTTTAAAGACAAATTACATAGTAATTTTGGGTTTAATCTTTCAGGTGTTTTCAGCAAAATTAGGTAAGTTTTATTGACAGAGATCTGATGAAACTTTAGCTGGAATAAAATGTACACCTGTGATGGCTAGAATGGTGAATTCAGAGAAAGGATACCAGGATGATTTGTCTAGCCTAGCAATACAAATGTAAGAACTACATATGCTGTCCTGCAGTGCGTCATGGAAAAGGAAGTAAGTTGTCTCAAAGCTTTATCTACGTCTGTTTTAAATGACACTATGACTACCAAATGAAGTGTATGGATAGTGAACTGCAACTCAAGTAGACCACACAACAAAAAAAAGAAGAGCTGTTCAAATTGAAGGACAAGGCTGGAAAAGGAGCTTATATGAATTGTTCATGGGTAATTTCAATCTGGAAATTAACAGAGGAAATTAAGTTTCTAGGATTGCCCTTCCACAACTCTGGGCAACCTGTTCCATCCTCACAGGAAAGAATTTCTTTCGAATATCTAGTCTAAATCTCCCTTCTTTCAATTTAAAATCATTACCCCTCATCCTGTCGCTACATTCCCTCACAAAGAGTCCCTTTGCAGCTCTCCTGGAAGGCTGCCAACGGGTTCAGGCTGACTGCATCATAGTACACAAAACTTTCTCTTTTGGTACACTGTGTAGAGACTGGTCTTACCTAGATCCATCTCTGGTCGAACAGAGTTATTGGTTTGGCTCTACATTAAGGAAAATTAATTTCCTAGCTAATTTTCAGGTAGCTCATATTTGGCCAAGTCACATGCTGTATAAACCTTCACAAGCTTCTGTGGATTTATCCAAAAGACAGAAATGCAATTTCTTGTCAAAAAAAGTCATTTACAGACCTAAAAGAAGAAGAATAGAAGTTTACCCTTTAAGTTGCACATGTTACTCACCTGTTATTTTTACAGACACAGTCATTGTCTGTCCTATGTAATTTTAAATTATAGAACCATAGTACTGCCTAGGTTAGAAGGGACCTTTCAGGTCATCTAGTCCAAACATTGACTTAACACTGACAAAAAACATCACTAAACCATATCACTAAGCACTATGTCTTCTCGTCTTTTAAATACCGCCAGGGATGGTGACTCAGCCACTTCCCTGGGCAGCCTGTTCCAGTGCTTAATAACCCTTTCAGTGTAAAAAATTTTCCTAATATCCAATCTAAACCTCATCTGGCACAACTCGAATCCTATCATGTGTAACTTGGGAGAAGAGATCGACTCTTATCTTAAAATACTTAATCTTCAATGCCTTCCCATGCTTCTCAATGTAGTAAGTTTTCTGACATTTGTAATGAAAATACATTCAGACCCAATTCCAAATCCTTGCCTCCTTTCTTATGTTACTTCAATAATAATTACAGCATAATTTTTAAAAAACAGATTCATGATAATGTCAGAACTGGGAACTAGTAACATCTCATTGTGGGTTCTGAGGTTTGGAAATCCCCATCCAAAAAGCCTGAAGCAATTAAAGTTCGTTTAGTAGATATGTCATAGCCAATGTGCGTAAGGGGGGTTCAAATGAGCAGTAATGTGGCATCATCAGAAAACTATTCTCTGCCAGAATAGTCAAAACATGCATGAATAAATATAGTTTACAATGCTATACGCTGACAGTGAGAGACAAAGACCATCTCAAAAGAAGCAGAAGCATATTATACTGGATGCTAATTATTCCTGTGAAATGTTCAAGTTTTGTGTAGTCTTTTTTAAAATTTTTCAAGTCAGATCTGAGAGATGAACTGCAGTAAAGTGAAGAAGATGAAATTTCTCATATATATGGGAGGGAAAATATCAGAAAAACATTATTCTGATCTGCCTCCAGCATTATCTTTACTGTGTAGATCCAAGGATTAATTTACAGTATTTTGTGATATGCAACCTCTTGGTATTCGTGAGGTTTCTTATATGTTCACATCATTGACTTAATGAAGAGAGCATCTTTCTGAGATCATTACATTACTGTTTCAGAGCCCAATACATTAAACAAAATGGAAATAAGGGTTGCCAGTTATACTGAAGTCATCACAAAATATTTCTGACATGATTAGCTATGAGAATTTTGTACCACCCAGAGAGAAAAAAAAATCTGCCTAATCAATTGGATTATCTTTTGTTTATTTGACAGACTAGACAGCAAAGTAAGTGTCAAAATACTGATTCCCTTCCTTGAAATATTTCAGCATAGTGTCATTTAAATTTGAGTAACCATCAGCAAAAATATAAAAATTGGATTTTTCATAGAGATAAAACCACTTAAAACAATTATGCTTGCAAAAATAAAAGTGAATTTGAGGGGCAACAACATCCTGGCATGCAATTGCTGTAATTGCTGTTCTTTTTTTTTTTTAACTCTGACATCTGGATTTCAGTAGAAATATTAATAACTAAAAGCCTTCATGTCTGCCTTTTGTTTCCTTCAAAATTTTCCCTAGAATGAAAGGCTTTGCTAGTCCAGGTTTTCTTGTACCAAAGCATATGAAAAAGACCTGGGAAAAGGGGACTTCACAATGGTTATTTTCAGATCAAACTGATTTTTAACAAATAGTGGTGGACTTGTAAAATAGATGTTGGGGGGGGAAACAGTGTTTATTCTTAACCTGAGAGACTCATTCCAGAGTTCATTCTCAGACCTGTCCAGCTACCCACAAGTGAGTGCTCTGCATCCAAAACCAACTTGACACAGAAAGTAAGACAACCATCCTCTTGGGAGCACAGCCTGAGCTAATTAGTGCTTTGGGCCAGAGCCACCTGCAGAGACAGTGCACAGGACAGCCTGGGACTACATGAGTTCCCAGGAGTTAACCTCAGCTTGGCAGAGCCAGTTTTGAGCTAGAACTAATAAATCCTACTGGACTTTAGCTGATTCTGTGTGGTGCTACTTATTTCTCTCTTCAGTGCAGTTTCTTGCATACCTTTGCAATACAAGTTATTTTTTTTTCTATTGCCTGGAAATTGTCATCAACTATACAAAGATTAATCATGTCATTTTTTCACCTTTATTGTGGCAAAAGAAACTGCCAGAAGTATTTGTATTCCCTGTCGTTAAAAGTTTGCTAATTCCCTTATTACCCCACAACTCTTCTCTGTATTGCTCCAGTCTAAATTAATCTTCCCAAAACACACTTGACTTTTTATACAAAACAACCCAGAAGTTTTAACAGAGTTTTACAGGACCTTTTCTTCAAACCCATGTTATATTTGATTATATAATTAACCAACAGAAACAAAAAATATTTTCAACTATTTCCGGTTTCTGAAAGTAATTGTTGTTATGAAGTTATTTTTATGTGATTATATTTCATTTCAACATTTTTCATTAATCAAGAACTCTGCTCAAGAACTCTGCTGTTGTATATAAACCTGCATTGCACAAAACCACTGTAAAAAATGGTAGTGACGGCCATGCAAACTAGTTCATAAGAAAAGCCAACACCTGAACAAACAAACGAACAACACTACAAAATGAACTGTAGTGCATTGTACTTGTAAGCCCTATAAGATATGTTAAAAAAAATAATCAGCCACCGCAGATGGCTATTTCATTTTGTCATAGACAGCTGATTGCATGCTATTTTTAGATATGAACAGGTAGTTACAGGATGTAACATTGAAGGTGGTGGCTTACTGAAGAAGTGTCATTTGTTGTCTTTCTAATATATGTATATTCTACACAGGCAATCCTTTTTCTCAAATATGAATGCTTTCTTAGTAAGTTGTGGTATCATTATCTGCAAAGAATAGAGAGTTTAATAATGCCACTCATGTTTCTGGATATAAATTTGTCTTTAACAATTTCATAACAACATCTCAATTACATGAATGTCCATTTTATTTAAGGCCACAACCTGGATCTGTAGAATTCCAGGCAGCAACAATTTTCTGCATCTTTCACCTGAAAAGAGAATATGCTATTGGAAAGAAATACAAGCTTGTAAAGATGAGAGGGTTTTTCTTTGATTACTCCACAGAAAATAAGGATTTCTTTTTACAAGTAATCATGATGTTGAAAGATGGCCTTAAAACTCATGAAACATGTATATAATTCGTGGAAGAGGTCCCAATGCCTCCTCATTGGCTAGTATAGCATATAAAAATCTAATGAACCACAAAATGATGATGGAGATATCCAGTCTACTTAGACTTGCTTCTGGACTCTGAAATATGATAAGAACCACTCACAGTTATTATGGAGAACATAATAGGTGGAAAAGAGCATGATTATGTGATTAATACATTTCAACTTTCTCTACTGTTTCTAGATTCAACAAAAGCTTTTTTGCATGTTTCATTTTCAAGTGTTTTCCTGTATTACAGTATGCAATGTAATCTTACACAGATATGTAATTTAATTGTGGATATTAATATATTATTGTATTAGTATGTATTAATATCAGTATATTCCTGCATTAATATGTAGTCTTGTGTATAAATAATTCAATTATCATTAATACTATTATATTTCTGGGATTTCTCTTACACAACATCTGTATTGCACCAAGTTTATTTTTGCTTAGCACATGTGATGCTGATATCATCATGCCATCTTGTCCTTAAGAATTCAATTTGATGGATTTTTTTTTTAGTGTTATATACAATTTGTACATGGCCAAATACTTGTATTAATGCAAAGAATTCTTTATTTCACTACAGGTCAGAACGTTGGACTGCAAGGTATTATTTTTGCTAAGCGCAGAGTACCTCAGCTACTATAGAGATTATTTTTTCCAGCACTGCGGCTCTCTACCCAACATTTTGATGGAGTGTAGGATGGAAGATATGAATGTTAAAATAGTCTTTCGAGTTTTCTTCAAGGCTATTTCCACTCAACCAGCCGATATCACCATATTGTGTGTCAGTGTGGTAACCCAGTCTCTGAACACCAGTGAAAGTCTGGGTTGGCAATCTCTGGTTTAGCAAGGAGCTCCACGTACAATACACAGTTTATGTAATCCCATGAAAGCTTCTACAGATTGAAATTATAAATCAGTGATCAAGGCTAGTGATGCCAAAATCTGTGGCTGCCAACCTGAGTACCATCAGTAGTCGCAAGGCTTGTGCTGACTATGCCTGTATTAAGCGGAAAATAACTAGACAGAGTAAACAGCAACTGTGAGTGCAAGAGGAATAGAAACACAGTCTAGTAACAAGGGTAAAAAATACTTGAGAAAATGCTGCTCCAAATCAGTATTTTTAGGCAATACCACACTGCCTGATACTGTACAGCAATGTCAAATGCAGTGTACCCACAAACGTTGATATTTCATCACAAGTCTCTGAAATAATTCTTATTTCAGTGATTAACACATAGCTCCCCCAAGAAAACATCAAACGTACACTTGAGTGGTATGAACAAGTGAAGCATCAAGCCTGTTGAAGAAAACAATTAATCAGTGATTTAACGCTCAAATGCTGGAGTGTGAAAATCTTTACTTAAACAGAAAGGCAGAGAGAGAACTGACCTTCAGCATCCAACTCTTCCGCTGGCAGGAGTACCTTGCCAGTGACACGTTCAGTGACATATTTTGATTCAGTCGGTTCAGCAACTGGATGTTTTAAGCACTGACAGTAGCATATACTACTGAAAAAGTGTTATGCTTCCTGTATCCGTGATACATATTTACTGTGAAAGATGAAAATATATTTTTGTAGAGTTACAATATCTTTGCCTCTGTCTTCCACGCTGTGCTTCAGTTCTGAAGCACAATGGTTTTTGTTGTAATGGTTCAGTCCCTTCTGTACCTAAACCACATGTGCACACTTGTGTATGAATGAATTTGAACATTAATTTGAAACCTTAAAACTAATTTTTTGGTGCTAATCCATGTCAGGGTGTAACACAGATGGTGGCAAAAGGAAAGGATTAAAGTCCAACAGAAATGTGATCAAGATCTCCAGCTATGACTTTTACTGACTAACCTGTAGGTGTTCAGCTGAAGCTAAAATTAATCTTCTCTTCCATAAAAAATCACTTTATAGTTTTACATAGCATATATTTAGTAACTGACAAGCTTTTAGTTTAGTTGCTTAATCTAATATCTTAGCTGTTGTTTAAGGTTTTCTAGACACAGAATGATGTTGTAATGTTTCCCATATTCAAAAAGTGTAAACCTTTTGCAGAGGCTGAAATGAATCAAATTCTCCTCTGGACAGGCAGAATACTTTCTTAGTTGTCAAAAGATCTGCAGCATTTACCAGTTACATTTTTGGCAGCTGAACCAGATGTGAATAAAGTAATTATTTTATATTAGAGTGATTAATGAAGGTAGTAACATATTGTTTCAACAAGCAGAGAAACTAAAGATAATTTACCACATTTATAAATGTCTGGCTAATTACCAGTACCTTTCTGGTGTATACCTGCGACATTCAGATTTTGCCTGTCTGTACCTATTTGCTAGTTACCTTTTCATGCAAACACTCTGAGTATCACAGAGGGCACTTAATTTTTTAAGATGTTAGCTTATGTAAAAGAAACAATATTATACCTGCTTCATTTCCTTTTACTTACCACAAACCAGTAAGACTTCTTCTATGTAAGGAGTCCCATTTACGGAGGATTATAGAGGGCTCTGTATCAAACTAATATCTTTTTCCTGGTTCTTCTTTTTAGGTAATGGGTTTCCTAACTCAATATTTCTTAGGGAAAAATTTCATAGGTGTTTTCCTTCCTGAACCTAGGTGCTAGGCCTAATAGATGCTTGGATAGGAAGTTTCCCTGCTTCTCGATATGTCTTTAACAGGATCTGTTAGAAAGTTTAAAGACTACCATTGCCTAATAAAGCTCTAAAAGCACCTTTCAACACTCAACAGCAGGAAAACAACCATTATTTTCAGGCCATCACCAGAGATCAGAACTTCCTTTAACAGGAAGATCCATTTATACATGTACCAACTGCTGCCACTTCTACACATAACAAATTACTCCACATTAAATAAATTTTATCCCATATCTAGGTAAAGAACACACTATCCTCTTGTTTACTTTTTCTAGTGATAATTGAATGAGTCAATATATGGGTTGTAAAACAAAATTTCTCCAAAAACATTCACTGTTCCAGTGAATTTACTACTTCTACTTCAACCAACTGAATTTCTAGTGGAGTATTTGTTCCCTTTCTCTGACATCTTGAAAGCCAACTTTTTGTGCTTCGTTTTTATCATTTTTGTCTGCAAAAGTGAGACATTTTGTCACAATTTAAAGGTTTGAAAATAAGTGCTATATAAGACAGTTAATTCAGATTTCTGTAACTCAAAACAGCCTGAATCTGAGATGTTGCAGATGGTATGGAGGAGGAGAAGTATCATTTTGGCTGCAGAATCACATTTAAGATTTTTTTCTAATTTTTTTCCTAGCTTAATCAAGTTATGGGACAAGACTCTTAGGTCTACTGCTGTGTCCCTATTCCTTCCTGCTTCATTTGCTCCAGATAGCATGAGTGTGGGTGTTCCAGGATTTTCCTTTGAGAATGAATCTAGCAGAGAGGATGAACAACATGCTGTCATTCAGATGGAAGACAGAAGGTCCCAGAATTACGAATAGACACTCCATCAGACTGCACAGACAATCAAAACTGGATTTCTTGTTACAGAACATCAAGCTTTATCACCAAATCATAAGCATACAAGGTTAACATCCTATGCTTTTAACATGTCCAGAAGTATGATTTCAGGCAGTAACTAAAGGAGTAAACAGGCTGTCAAGGTAACTGGAAAACCCTAAACCAACAGGTAAGATTCATCAACTACATGCCAATAATTCCGCTAGTATTTCGTATCAACCATAACCCCGCCACTCCTTCTCAATATGCATATCTCTGTTCCTGCTGTCATGATGTTGCCAGCACTTTGCAAACTCAATTTTGCCATGGCAAAATAATGTTGTACTACCTTCTTTTCCCTTGAAATTTCTGCTCATCTTTTTTTATTTAATGTTCTTGAATCAAATAAAAGAGACCCAACACAGAATTATTCATCACTTGTCTCTTGGTCCACAGATAATTTGAAACTACAAAGTGGCATTAGCCACTACCATACCACAGTAGCCAATAAGAAGTAGTTAAAGCATCGTCTTTCCTCTTTCCATCAAATCTATTTATCATACTAATTATTCACTAACTGCATTGCCACAGAGGTGATCCTCCTAAAAATCACCTGAATTAATGAGGTTGGTAATTAACTTTGTTTAGCTCATTTTAAACTAATCCTTAGGTTTTGACATTTACTGATTGGATTATGCAAACCTTTCTATCATTTACTTTTGAGTAATCTGTAACCAGCTTTACACAACCTTCTGCCAATTTCACTGAGTAAGCAGAGATGACAGAACATCTTTCACCTACAAGGCATTCTTGAGAGAAATAGGTGCATAGGTGCATATACTCATATAGTTAACTTATTCAAGATACACATTATTGAAATTTTTTCAGAGCTTTTTTAACCAAAAAACCCCAGAATGATGATCAATACAAACAGTTGATTTTCTGTGACCTGATGGTACAGACATCTCAGGAAACAGAAACTATGTTTAACTACCTCACCTGCAACTCTAATACATCGTATACATAACTGGGAAACCCAGTTGTCGAAAGCTGTTATCCAGGGCAAAGGCAGGCAAATGCTGTATCTATTAAATGCAGTGGTCTTACTGACATAAGTTGCTAGGATATTATAGGCAAAGTCATTCATCTTTATGGGAAGAAAAATTCTGTAACCCAGTTCAGGTTGCAGCTGGTGGACTAGAGGCTGTTTATGAAGCTTTCCTCAGGTTCTCTTAATGCTTGTTGAGAGAAAATTTGCAGGCCAGAACAGTGACAATAATCATATTAGGTGCCAAATTACTCTTATACACCCAAGAGGAAGAAGAATACTACTACGACTCTATCACCTGAGGATATAGATTACCTTCTTCCTCCAACCACTTCAAAACTTTTCCAGATAACACGTGTTAAATTCTCTGAAGACAAACTTTTAGCCACTGTACTTTATTTCATGTCTCATGAACAACTGTGGGCTAGAATGTAAATCAGCTTTCAAGTTTAATCCTTAAATCAAGTGAGACATCTTTGAACTATTTTGACAACAGAGTTGTTTACAACTAGCTCAGTGATCGCTGATTTTGAAGCACTTTTATAACCATTTTCTATTAGTGTAGAACATTTAAAACAATGTTACATGCAAAACCAAATTAAACTTTCCTGAGGCAGCTATTCTATCAGATCTCAAAAGAATTGTGGGGTTTATATATATGTGCACTTGGACACACACATATATTTGCTTATAAATTCTGTGCTGCAGTTTTGCAGGACTTCTCTCTCTACAACAAATATTATAATGTTTGGGTAATATAATGATTTAGTGTAAGCCATTCCTGCCTGAATTTAATTAATTTCAAACTAACAACATAACAACAAATAACTGTGCTGTTTCTGCATTTAGCTTCCCTCGAAACATTTCAAGGGTTTGAGTTTTGTATTCTTTTGAGAAGTAGGGAAAAACTTTTTACTTCTGTTGCATGAAAAATTCAAAAAGCAGAGGATATTGAGAGGTACAGCTTGTTTACTATCGTAGCTCTTATACAAGTAATAGAATGTATAGTTGCATAAGTGGCTTGCTTTATAGGAGTCTGCTTATAGCTCAATAGTGTTTATTTCTGGTTATCAACTTCAGATTTTAGTTTAAGTGACTACAATATTAAGTTATGATGCTAGCACCCATGGCTGCTAAAATGCAAAACCAAATGTGTATTTGGTTATAAAATTTACATCTCCTATTAATAAGTAAAAAATTTTCTCCCCATACCCAAAACCATAGGAGACTTTTGACCTATTGGTTGCCTAGGATTTCTCAGTTTTCCTCGCATTGTTTTTGAACAATGTTTGATCCAGGATGAAATTCTCACAATAAGTATCTGTGCCAGGGTTGAAAATGCTCCAGCTTCCATCTGCCAAAGTTGAACATATTTCCAGATAGATTGTGCCCACATAATAGTGTAGATCTAAGCACTAGAATTTGGTAGCAGGTAACACCACTGCTAATACCCTTCCCTTACCTCTGCCCAAGCCGTACACATGGTGTAAGATTTCTTGAGTACTATCCAGAATCAAAGCCTTACAGAATTGCCTTAGCCCTCACAGAAGTAGGAGCAAAACTGCTGTCTAATGAGATGGTTACAAATTGGCTCATTGCAGCCAAAATATTTTTTCACAATGGTGCAGTTCACAGTACTACTAGACATTTGCACACAAGGAAGGAGCCCCTGGGTTGTCCCCTCTGGCTCGCTAGCTTTGGAAGTTGTTACATATGCTGGAGAGCATGTACTTAAACGTTAACTACGGGTAAGCACTTTGCCAGAAGGGAGTGCAAGATTAAATTGCACATAATATGAGAAAACTTTTAGCTTAAGAGTGCCAAACAATCTGAAAACTAGCTTGCTAACATAAATTCTGGAAATGGTCTTTTTTCCTTGGCATTCTCATAGATGTTTATCTCTTCTCTGAGTTGGAAAGTTTTTCCCATCCTAAATTAAAAATAACCAGAAAATTTCTAGTAAATCTATCCTACTGTCAAGTCTCTGCTGATTCCATTTATCCCAGGATGAAGACCAATACTAAAAATTCACTATTGGTGTTGGGGTCAGCAGTAGGTTTATCTCAATGAAATCCATTGTGTCAAACACAGACTGTTACTATGGGCATTAGCTATCTGCCTGGTTTCTAGTTTGGGTGGCAAAAATGGGCATATTGTATCTCTACCCAGTGAGAGCTCTAAACTGTCTGGCACGCTCAGTTATGCCTCCTTCTACACATCTGCCAGTTCCCACATAGTAAGCATCATCTGCACTGGGCCAAGACAATAAATAAAAATAAATCACTTGCAGGTTTCTGGAACGTCCTATAGGACAGCTGCCATCCAGTGAATTCTAAAATACAAGAATCATTGGTATCAACGCACTGGTAAGCCTTTGATTACTGCCAAAAGTGATGATGGTAGGTTGATAGCTGATCAACTCTGTCTGCCAAAAAGTAACTAAAATGAAAGTAGGAACATTTGGCAAGTAAAAAAAAAAATTATTACCTAACCAATAGCTGAAAATTATTCATCTATGCTACATGGAATCTTACAGCATAGATGCCAACAGTCTTAAGTGTGGTTGTGATAGAGAATGTTAACTGAAAAGAGTGCTGAAAAATCAAAGACATTAAAAATAATAAGTATTTTTTAAAAAGAATCACATAAAAACTTGAAAAACACTAGCCATGAAAGGTAACATTTATGTATTTGCCCTTACTCTAAACCTACACACCAAGGAAATGCCTCTCCTTATGTGTAACCTATATGAAATGTGAGAATCTAAGAGAAAAGAGATAATTGAGTCAGTACTTTAGAACCATTAGCATTCCAAGACATAACGATACAGTTTCTTCTTAAAGACATTCAAGCAAAGAACGTCTTCCTTTTCAGCAGTTCTTCACAAAATTTTTACTGTGAATTTCTAGACATTTTCGGGATTGTAAACTACTGGCATTAAACACTGAATATTGTTTTCTGGTTTTGTTACTAAATGATAGTTGCCATAGTTTGTTGCTCTGAGTTGTCTCTGCAATTTGGTTACCTAAAATGGATTGAGAAAGACTTCATTAGCAGATGAAAGCAAACTCATTTGTCCCTCATGACCACTACTTTGTGCGTTCAGATAACTGAATCAGTACAGGACTAGATCATCCCCTAAAAATGAACCAGTAAAAACTGAAAATAACTATTGAAATTTGTTACATCTTTGTAAGAAAAAAAATTAGTTACCTGGTTGTTGTGTATATGTCTGGGATGTCAAAAGCCAGAGGTTGATGCCAAAGAGCGAATACAAACAACAATTGCATCAAGTTCTAAAAGCCTTTGTTAACAAACCAGGTACAAAAAATGTCCATAGACTGTCAGATATTTCCTTAAAAACTTGCTCCAGTCACCTTGACTCATGCCATGAAGGAATTCTTCCAGGCTCCCGAGCCTGTCCTCCCTCCGTTGTTTCTTATCTTATCCATTACACCAGAGGAAAAAACCTCATTCCTTTTTAGGATCCTTCTGAGTTGTCTTGATCAGTTCTACAATATCCAGGGAATGCAGGTATGTTTTTCCTCTAATTTTCGTGTACTCTTAGTATGGATCTTTCACATAGATTGTTTTGAAATTTGTCTCATTTTGTCTGTTCCTTACAAGTATTCTTTCTTCCTGTGATTCCTTGCTTTACTAATTTGAATAAAATTGAGGTTTTATATTGAGATTCTGGCAGCTATTTTCAACAGTACATTTAAGACACCAGATACTTGTAATGCAAAAGAATAAGAACATTTACACTTAAACGTATGTTTGATTTTGCCCTGTATTGGGCCATAAAAGGACAACTCATCCTTGCTAATATCAAGAACTGCATTCTCAAACAAACATTGTCCTTTTACTATCCTTACGGAGTTGTACAGCCTTATTATTACTGGCTAAAATATATTGTCTAGTTATTTTAGTTCCTGACAAAGAACTAGGATACATCAGTTGTATTTCATCCATTTAGACTAGTTGCAGTTTGTTCAGTAATATTTGTTTAACGAATTTACAGGCAAAAAGTGTGGCAGAGCCAAGGACACCATACATCTTTAGAAGATTATCCGTCCCTCCAAACTGAAAGGGAATACATGTATTTTTTCTAGATACTGCCAAGAGGGGTAAAAAATACGGCGTAACACTACAGATGTTATTGCCTTCATAAAAGCCAAGTTACAAAATCTGTAAGCTCACTAATTAAGTGTAAGTCAAGGGGAGAAAAAATAATTTGAGTAAATCTGAATGTGATAGCTACATAGTGCAAAAGGAAAACAACACAACAAAATATCATGTTCATATATGAGGTATCTTCAGATACATCTCTGTTTCCCATGCTTCACAGATGCATAAAGGGTGTGGTGGGTTGATCCTGGCTGGATGCCAGGTGACTTCTCCTCCTCAGCTGGACAGGGGAGGGAGAATATAACAAAATGCTCGTGGGTCAAGATAAGGACAGGGAGAGACCATTTACCAATTATCTCCATGGGAAAAACAAACTCAACTTGGGGGAAAATAATTTAATTTATCACCTATCAAACCAGAGAAGTATAATGAGAAATAAAAGCCAAATCTTAAAACACTTTCTCCTCACTCCTCCTCTTCACCAGGTTCAATGTCACTCCTGATTTCTCTACTTCCTCCCCAGAGCAGCGCAGGGTGATAGGAAATGGGGGTTGCGGTCAGTTCATCAAACACTGTCTCTGTTGCTCCTTTCTCCTCCACAAACTACTCCAACGTGAGTCCTTCCCATGGGCTGCAGTTGTTCACAAACTGCTCCAGCATGGGACCCTTCCACGGGGTGCAGATTTCAAGAACAGACTGCTCCAGCATGAGTGCCCCACACAGTCACAAGTCCTGCCAGCAAACCTGCTCCAGCGTGGGCTCCTCTCTCTGTGAGGCCATAGCTCGTGCCAGGATCCTGATCCAGTGCAGATTTCCCACTGGGTCACAACCTCCTTTGTGCATCCACCTGCTCTGGCATGGAGTCCTCCATAGACTACAGGTGGATATATGCTCCACTGTGGACCTCCAGGGGCTCCAGGACCTGCAGGCAACACAGGGGGGCAGGCTGCCTCACCATGGGCTTCACCACAGGCTCCAGAGGCATCTCTACTGCAGCGACTGGAGCACCTCCTCCCCCCCTCTTTTACTAATCTTGGTGTCTGCAGAGTTATTCCTCTCATACATATTCTCACTCCTCCCTCTCTACTGTTGCACAGCAACTTTTTTCCCTTCTTAAATATGTTATCACAGAGGCTGTGCCATCGCAACTGATTGGCTCAATCTTGGCTAGCGGTGGTTCCATCTTGGAGCAGGCTGGCATTGGATCTGTCGGACACAGGGGAAACTTCTATAAATTTCTAAGAGAAGCCTCTCTTGAACCCCTCTGGTACCAAAACCTTGCCACAGAAACCCAATACACATACATTTGCTTGCACAAATGAAAGCACAAGATATTGATAGATTTAATATCCTTTTTCTAGAAACCTTTAAAATCTGAAATAAGAAAAGATACTATGACAAGCATTTTATTTTTATCAAGTATTCATATCACAATTAAGACCCAGAAATGAAAGCCTGCAAAAGATACATTATCTTAAACTAAAGAGAATTACTAGAATTACTTCAAAACCTACACATTGTAGAAATTGTTTCTTTTGGTGTGGCTTTAGAGCAAGCTACTATACATCTGCAAGCTATGCTGATCCACAAACTGCAGCAGAAACTTACACTGCATATTTTGGAATAAAAATATTCACATAAGTACTCAGAGCTACAGTCTTCCAGATTCTATGCTTGCACCAGTATTTTTCAATCTTTATGATACCCCATTGACTATTTTTCTTGCAAGTTTTTCACTACAAACTGCATTGGACGTTGGTGTTTGCTTCCTCAACAAAAGGTTGAATGATGCTTAGGGAACTGCCTCAATATCCTAGATACTTGCTTCAAGATTTTGAGATTGAAAGCAAGCGTCACTGAATAAAATATCTTCTTCTCCAATGTGAATACCATTTTTTCAGGGCTCCAAATAAAGAACTGTGACACTACAGACATAGTAACAAAATTTGCCTTACTTCACTAATATTACACCATATTCAGGCACTTCCAAAGAATTTATGAAAATTGTAGGCAATTCAACAGAAAAAGGAAGTACAGTAATCAGTATACCTGGATTTCAATAACTACGCTACTAATCTTATTTCAAATTCTATTCAGAATATATGCATACAAGATGCAGATCGGGAGTTTATCAAGCAGCCTGGACTCCAATAAATAGCATGGTAAACTTGGTATGAATTGTTATAGCTTCTTCAGAAACTACAAGCAAGAGACAATATTTTAATCTGATAGAACTGCTTGATACACAATCTTTTGCGTGGAGTTTCATGTGAGGCTGGAACCTTGTATGGTGTTTTAAGATCCTATTCAATTGCAGGGAATTATTTTCTTCCTGCACCATAGAATGAAGATGTTGAAACACAAAGGCAACTAGCAACAAGTTAAAGTTGTTAAAATAGACCACCAAGTGAAAGAACTGCAAATCTGTCTCTGGTTCACCTAAATATGCTCCTTTTGTAAGCAAACATTCAGAATTCTTTACACAAGCTTAGGATTTGTTTTGCAGGAATTTTTGAGCCCTTCTGCCACCATGTTCTTGAAAGGAAATATTTCTAAAGTCTGGTAGCTAAAAAGTTAACTCTAAGAGTTATTAAGTAATCCCAGCTCTGAAATATTCTGCTTATTTCAAATTAGGATCCCTGGGGAAAAAAAGAAAAAAAAAAAAAAGCAAAAAAAAAAAAAAGCCTGTTTTGTCAGCATTATTGAAAGACGAAAAGTTCATATATTCTTTCTCTGGAGAGCCTTTCTCCATGCTTTGATACATGCACCTATTATATACCACCAAATTCACAACAAAGTTTTACTGGTGATTAATTGAAAATTTTACACAAATAAGAGGTGATTTCTACACCTTAGTATTATATAATTAGTTTTGTATAACTTTATTAAGAATATTGTGCTATAAAATTTACCTATTTAGAAAATACATTGGTATCTGAATCTTTTGAAATTCACTTCAATATAATAATGTTTTTTGTTTATAATTGTTCTGTGAAAAAATTATCTTAACTAAATAATAAACAGAACACAGCTGATGTGTGATAGTATGAGAACAGAGAGTCATTGATCCATGGGAAAGAAACATTTGAACTTAAATTTTAAAAAACCCTGCTTCTGAACATCACATTAACACTGGTTCAATAAGTTTATTTTTCAACAGTAACTTTTATGTTTCCCTCATTTCATTTTTGTATGCCCTTAGATGACCCAGAACCTCATCTTTGTATCTGTGAATATACCCCAGTGAATAATTTCTGAGAATACAGTTCTTGCTCAATTAATAATAACTGCAAAAACTGCTTTAATAAATTAGGAAAGTCAGAAAAATGTAATTACTTTTATCACTAGCTAGTGATTAATTTTACTATAGCCATAACTAGAATTTGGATTAATTAACAATAACATTCTGCTACCACAGAAAGGAAACTAAATAGTGAAAATACAGCTGCAACAGACTTTAAATACACTTACTGTACTACCCAGTGGGGAGTTTTGCATAATTTACATATTTAATAAACCTAAAACAATCAGTTGTATCTTTGTATTCACAAGAAAGAGCAAGATGTAGTATAGATAACTATGTTTAATAAAGAATAGTGAGTTGTTACCGGTTTCAGCTGAACAGAGTCTATTCAGAACCTGCCCGTGTCTGCAAATGAGTTCACAGTTTACCCTGCAATCTCGTCTTGTATGCATTGTCCCAAATCTACGTTTTCATCACAGCACGTGACCCAATGAAAATGAATAATCATGTTACACTTCGTAACTGTGGAATCCTTTGGATTTCAGTAAAATGGTGATGTGGATGAAGATTATTACTGTGGCATTGAACATTTTTTTTTTTCCCACAAAAAGATTTTAAGACAAACAGACTTTCAATATACATAATCTGAAAAATTGCCGTACAAATCAAAACTGAAGTTATCCATGTACTTCTACCTCACAAAGGCTAGAGAACTTGTCCTCACAATACTTACAAGGCAAGCCAATATTAAACATCTTTACAATAGACTGAGGGGGGATCTGATCAACACCTATAAAAACTTAAAGGGTGGGTGTCAAGACGAAGGGGCCAGTCTTTTTTCAGTGGTGTCCATTAACAGGACAAGAGAAAATGAGCACAAATTTGTACATAAGAAGATCCATCTAAACATGAGGAGGAACTTCCTCACTTCGAGGGTGGCAGAGCACTGGAACAGGCTGCCCGGGGAGGTGGTAGAATTCCCATCTCTCAAGACATTAAAATCCTGCCTGGACAAGTTCCTGTTCAACCTGCTCTAGGAGGACCTGTTTTGGCAGGGGGGTTGGACTAAATGATCTCCAGAGGTCCCTTCCAACCCCATATCATTCTGTGATTCTGTGATCTTAACTTTATAGATAAAAAGCTTAAGCACAAAGCCCAGACTTAACATGAACACCTGCATTTCTCTCAGTAGTATTAAAACAAACCCTCAGTTTAAAAGTAGTGCTGAAGTATGTGGATAATGTATGAAATAGGGAAAGGAAAAGAAAAACAACAACCAACACACACCCCCCCCCCAAAAAAATACCATCTTACTTATGTCTCCTGAACCCTAAGGCAAAAAAAAGGAAGAGCCAAGCTTCCTTTTTCAGTTCCCATTGTACTCAGTACCATGCTATCACGATATCTACTAACAAGATTATTTGCATTACATCAAATGATAAATATCCCCTTTACACATTCTAAGCACGCACAGTATAGAGAAGTGCTAGTTGTCTTGAAAGAAAAAATTCAGAAACAAAATGTGTTGTAAACCATGAAATAATCCCAGGTGTGTTACAACAAGCAGGTAATATCCCTGCACAAAGACAAGCCACTTTTTCATTACAAGCAGCACAAATTTGAACTGAATGTGATATATTAACCCTGATTCAAAATACATTTAAACCACAATACAGGCAAACTAAAACATGTGGCAATGTTATACTGAAACAAACAGTACTGCACCCAGTAGACAAAGCTATCTGTGGTTGAGAGATTTGTTTTTTATACAGGAAATCACTTTCTTTATTCCCAGGAAATATTGTTTTCCCTGTGTCAATAATTCAGAAAACATGAAGTATTATCATGTGATACTAGAAAACACAGTTTTATTTATAACATATTTCATATGGTGATTGATTTCCAAGTCATTACTAATCTCAAGGAAAAATAACTATGATCCATAGTCCAAGTAACATCTCGGAGCAGTGGAATGCATGCATGCTCCATCCAGTGTGCTTTCATTTTTCTGTCAACCTGTTGCTTGTACAGGCAGGTATTGTTTTAGTGGACACAGACACAGTAGGTATTCCCAGTGCTACCACTGGAACTAAAAGGATGGGAGAAACGGGGTGCACAAATACTGAAGCCTATGTGTAAAACCAGGTTATACTGCTCCTTGACCCAAGGCTGGTTAGAGTACACGGATGGATACATGGAGACTTACAAACCTGAATCTCTGATGGCATGAGGGTCTCAAGAACTGGGCAGAAGAGGTATGCTGCACAGCCTTTCACTACAGTGAAATGGCACTAGGAACTGACAATTTCAAGATGCCCACATGATTCTATGATTATACACACTATACTACTGCATGAAGTGCTTTGTGTTTTTAAATATTTATTCTACTTACTAGCATATCTCACAGAAGGTAATTCAGATCACCTTGGACTTCCTTAGCATTTGCCATTAAAGGAAATGAGTGCTTTTCAACTTCTGTAGTCCAAATATCATGTCAGTTAAACTTACCCTACTTCTACTTTTGTATGCTTTAGTAATAATAAACTTTGAATTAGCGCTTCTCCCTCCCTTATTTTTGCCCCTCTGTATCTATCTCAAATTTCCTAGGATGCTTAGTCTATTCACAATGGAATTGAAAATTCTGAGAAATGGTACTGTAAAATTCCACCCCCCTACCAGGGTAAGAGGAAGGAATATGCTCAGCCAGAGCTAGCTAAGGTTCAATCATAGTTTGGTTTTAGTTTAGGTTTGTTTTTTCTTTCTTTCTTTTTTTTTTTTTTCATATTTCACCTATTTCCATGCTACCAGCAACATTAAGAAAGCGGACTTAGTTTATGAAAGCGACAGATGCTCTGTGTCTCTCTCGCTCTTCTATGTCATAAGCAAGTAGAAGGTTGTGGCCAGAGAGTGCAAGTGATGTAATGTGAAGTGAACTGATTGCAGTGTTTGCAGTTCAGAAGACATGAGGCTATTTTTCACTTCTCTCTTGATAACTTCATTACAAGGACTTAAAGAGACAGTAGATGTGGCTCAGTGCACAATTTTTGCAGCTTACATTGTAGATGCTTTACTTACACAACTATGAGAACTGGAAGAATCACGGAAAGAATTAATTGCCAGTAATTTTTCACCTCCCAGAAGAGAGAAAAGGGAAGAAAGAGGCTCATAACTATCTCACAATAAGACTAACAGACATAGGTAGCTGAATGTAGATTATTATTATTATTCTCATTATTCTCATTATTAGGTCACAGACTTGTCACTTATTTGCCTGCCCAGAGACAGTCTTTATCACTAGCTAACAGACTAACCTTACAAATTTACCTGCTTGTGTCAGGGAGAGAGGACTGTAGATAACAGCTTTCCACCTGAGCCAGGAGGAAATGTAAATAATAGAAAATATTTGAGATTCAGGTACTTATCCCCTCCCTGTGGAGTGACCAGAGAAAGCCCAGCAGCACCGATAGTGATGCTGACGGGAGACAGTATTGCAGCTTTGAAGTGGTGCGGTCTGCACTGCTACGCTAGCAGCTGTCAGAGCAGATTTGCTTCTTTTGTTCGAAGAATTTCGCTCTCCTTCTTCCCCCTCTATGGGAGGCATTCAAAGAGCAGATAATTCTGTCAGAGGACTTTCTTCCCACCCCTGAAAACTACTTACTGTATCAGCAAGAAAGCATGGTTAGAGTTTACAAATTACTAACTCTGAATTTCTTCTAATAAATCAACAGTGATACGTAATGTTAAGAAGATGATGCAAGGAGGTTTACCACCATAGCAAAATATGGAGCCTAATTTGATACTACTTTAAAGGTAGAACAAACTTTTATAAGACTGTATCTAATAGTTGATACCCTCTTTGTCTTTACCTTTCCCATCCCTTCTCCTTCAAGAGAAAAATATTTAATCTTCTATTTTAGGGAAAGACTGCAGAAAGAAAAAAAGTCACAGGTATTTTTTTTTTATTTCACTTCTCATTAGGTTTATGATTTGACAGGCACATGCCTGAGGGAAAGGGGCGAGTTTAAAAACAGACTTTAAAAAGTTTTACTAGCCTCTGTCTTCAAATGTTTGTCTTCAAATCAGACTCTTAACTTTCTACACATCATTATCGGGCAAAAGGCAAAGCAGTCCTGCCACTTCCACAGCTGCCTTCTGTACTTCATTCTTTTGTTATTGCATTTTCACAACATGGTCTATAGCATCTTACGTATGATTCATACACAGAATACTCTTCAATGTTATTACTTCTAGACGTATATCAAAATTATTTTATACTCTTCAGAGTTATTCTAATAAATGAAGAAAATTTGTTACTACCATATAACTGTTGGTCCTCCCTTAAATTGATTTCAGCTTTATTCATGTTTTGATCTAACTTTTTGAAATTCCAGGCCAAGAGAGATGTGACATCTGTTGAAATCAATTCATAACTACAAAATCAAAACCAATAACCATGAAATGTTATTGCAGATCTTTCATAAGACAGGCACACTACTGAAAAGATGTAATAATAATAAAAAAAAAATTCTTAAAGAACACTTAACACCCACTTTAGTCTCCCGCAAATGCCTCCCCATTAAGCTGTTTTTGAAGCACAGCCTGAAGGTCAAGAAACGTATAAAGAGT
This sequence comes from Nycticryphes semicollaris, assembly GCA_013400055.1. NCBI lineage: Eukaryota > Metazoa > Chordata > Aves > Charadriiformes > Rostratulidae > Nycticryphes > Nycticryphes semicollaris. The sequence goes on from VXBJ01002320.1 coordinate 53,376, forward strand.
GTACCTAAACCACAAGTTTGGGCACTAGAAGCAGCTATTCATTGGCAGATTAGACCCCATTGAAATTAATTTACTCTGCAATGGTTGTGGTCTGAAAAATACAGTAAATTAACTCACACAAGTTGCGTTGCATTTGTGACTGAGACTACTTGCAGTAGCCAAGCTATCTTTTACAGACAAATGACGTTTATCAGCAGGTAGCCAGATCTTGAAGCTATTTCAGAACAAGAGCTACCCTGATTCAGGAACACATCCTTGTTTCTAAAGGAAATGCTCGAATAAAATTTGTGAAAGCTCAGTGCATATATCAATGCTTTCTCAAAGAGCTCAAGTTAACAACCCTTAAATGCTTATTTTCCTCAGTTATAACCACAGAACATCCAGACAGCCACTTATTAAACACACCACTGGCAGTACTACTCTGCATGGGGTTCCAGACCAAGTGAGACTTTTTAGGATCACAAATGTTACTCTTAGCCTCACTAGAAACTTTGGAATGAGGGAGCCGAGGAGTCCTGAGAAAGGAGACCCATTAAATAAATAGCCTATCCAATGGATTTAAGGGAACATGCATATGAAACATAATAACGATTCTTTTGCTCACATGGAAACAAGTAGAGCGCTGAGAATATTGCATCAGCACAGCCCAAAGGAAACTCAGAGAACTGTAACTGAAAGGCAAAACAGGAGTGCAGAGCAAAGCCTGTAAAGACCTGGAAAACTTATACCTCATCCATTTGTTTTTAAATTACCTTGAAATTTTTCTTTCATGTGGCTTTTCCTTTCCTCTTGGACCTTGATATTCAAGCCTTGCAAGTAAATAAGGAAAGCAGCAGTTTTAAAGATTGACACAATTTCTTTGATAAAGAGCAAGTTGTCAAAATTATGCATAGAAGCCCTAAGGCAGAAAGGAAAGAGCTTTCAATCACAGTGGTAAATAAAGTCCTTGACACAATCTGAATAAAGGGTCCAGCTAGCAAATTCAAGATCTAAGTTCTTCATTGTTGTAGAAAAATCAAGGAAGACATACATGATTATTTTTTATCAAAACCAAACTGACAAAAGCTTTAAACCTGCTGGGGTTTAACTCCATGTAAAATATTTTATTTTCCATAGCCTCACCTATGCATTACCACGTTTATATAAAATCAAAATGTTTCATTCACAATCAATGAAAACGAAAAATAGGTTAAGTTAGAAAAGAATCTGTAAACAATTTCAGATGTGACTTGCATTACCACAATACATGATAAAGTGTATTGCAACCTCATACAAAAAAGGTTCAAAAGAAAGGCAGTATAATTGTAGCTACCTCCCTACTTCTGCTGGTCACACTATTTCCCACAAGCTGGGATGCCATTGACTTTCTTGGCCACCTGGGCACACTGTCAATTAGAACCCCCAGGTCCTTTGCTGCCAGGCAGCTCTCCAGCCACACTTCCCCAAGCCTGTAGCAATGCATGGGGTTGTTGTGGCCCAAGTGCAGGATGTGGCACTTGGCCTTGAAGTTCACACCGTTTACATTGGCCCATCGATCCAATCTATCCAAGTCCCTCTGTAGAGCTTCCCTGTCTTCATGCAGATCAACATTCCCACTTAACTTGGTGTCATCTGCGAACTTACTGATGGTACACTCTATATCCTTGTCGAGATCATCTATAAAGACATTAAACAGAAATGGTCCCAACACTGAGCCCTGAGGAACAACACTTGTGACTGGTCACCAGCTGGATTTAACTCCGTTTTGCACCACTCTTTGGGACTATCCATCCAGCTAGTGTTTGATCCAGCAGATCATACACTCATCCAGGCCATGAGCAGCCAGATTTTCCATGAGAATTCTGTGGACGAAATTCTTAACAGTCTTATTCTATTAAATCTATTTTGACCCTCGAGTTTCCTTGTTTTTTCCCAATTTACCTTCCCAGGTGGGAAGGGATCAAGAGGTGATAGGATAATTGTCTGAATGACAATAAATCACTGTGGGTTCTTAAAACCATAACACACAATCAGAAGAAGCTTTCTGCATGCCTGCCTTCCTATTTTCCTCTCCTATATATCCTGGCTGTATTTTACAATCAATGTCACTCTCATGCAGAACAAATAAGGAGCAGTCAAAGCAATGATTTAACATTACATAAGCTTTAACAAACAAGGAAACACAGCTTGATAGTCACCACAGTCATCTTTAGACCTAGGAATCCTGCTTTCCAAAATAAAGGGTCATCTTTTATTTCTGATGACAATGGAGGCCTTACATTTCCTAACCAGTCACTCCACACATCCACCACTTAAACGCAAGAGCATGGCATCCACCCTGCTGAAGGCAAAACTTCTACTGAAATAAAACATAACAGATATTTCATAACTACAGAAAGGAGATGTGAAGCTAAATATCTTTGTTGTACATTTACCTCAGATGCGAGATGATCAGCTTCTGAAAGTTTGAGTCTTTTGGATGCAACTAGAGGAGTTTCAACCACTAAATTATTTTTGTTTGGTTTTTTTTCTCCTGAGTACAGTAGAAGTCCTTTAAAGAGTATTAAGAAAATAAAAATAAAACAGAAACCAGGGATTTCAAACAGTGTTTGTTCTTTGGCTCATAGGGAATAAATGCAAGCAAAATATTCATGCAGAGTAGGAATAAACCACTGCATTTCATTTGCTTTTTCAAGCAATGAAATGATTAAATATTCTTGTTAAATGTAAATTACTTTTGGATGATGAAGATAATTATGTGTTGAAGATATAATGATTCTTTGACCCTAAGAGAATAAAAGATATGAAAAAAGTCTCATAAAAATACAATCCCCCCTCAAGGATTTGATTTACTGTCTTTGCAGTGAAATGCAGATGCTGTTCAGTAGACTGCAATTTTTGTTTCTATCAATGGGAATTGTCAGTGTTAAGTAGAATACAGAGGGGTTTCTCCTGATTATCTCCTGTACAAACTAGAAAACACTAGAAAGACAGTGTAAATTAATCATATCAGAACTAATAAATTCAGACAATTTCTGTCCCCTTGTTCACACTACGTACTTTTAAAATACTAGGAAAAATAAAACTACTTTCTGTACATTCACCTCAGAGCTCCTTTTTTAATGACAGCTCCTGTATCCAGGAATAAGGCAGGTTTTATCCAGGTTGGTTGCCTGTGTCAAGACTAATGTAATTTTCTTTCCACATGGCAGGGCATCATAAGGACAAGCAAGGGCTTCATATTAGAGAAGGTTCTCATTACAGAAGTTCTGGGCAATACTGAATGGGGGCTGCCAGTAAGCGACATCCTGAGACAGTGTCACAACAAGGCACATGCAGAGAAGCATGTTGAGTAACTTGAAAGCTGGATTCCTTTTTCCATTGTTTGACAGGTTTGAATACAGCTTTAATTAGTAACAGAGTCTGACTGAAAAAATACCAGAATAAACATTGCCAGGAAAATTATCAAATAAGTTTAGAGGTAGATTTACCACATTAAAAATGTTCATATAATTATATGGTTGACTATGTTTAAAACTGAAACTTAAAATTAAATTTTTACCTTGATGTTTTTAACAAATGTATCCAAATGTCTTGCATAAATTCATTCAGCTCTCAGTGCTTTTAGAGCTACTGGCCCAGCGCAAAAGGGTTGCCATGACTACTGTTCCAGAGAAGGTCCATTGGATCAACCATTACAGGAAACTCTTGCTTTTCAGATGCTACAAGCCTACATGTTGGAAAAGCCCCCACTGCTATTTCCTCTTTCCTCCCACTGCCCCTACCACAACAACAGGCTTCCCATGTAAGCTGAATGCCAGTACACACACATCTATGGAGAACAGTGCCTGCTCTTTTATCAGCTCTTCAGCTGCATCCATGGCACCTTTATTGTTAGCAAAAAGAGGAGGTAGGATTAAGACAACAATCCTCCAGCACTGTTCTTACATTGCTATCACCTGGGGAAATGCCTTGGAACAGATTTACAGACAAGGGCAGGGAAAAAAAAGGTAAGCAATTACTTGATCCTGGCCATTACAGAAACTTTTTGCATAGAAATCAACAAATCTACCAAATTTGCCAACTGATTTTAATTAAATTTCACAGGGCAGAGGTCTCACAGATACTGTTTTCCCATAACTGTCATAAAATTTGGCAGCTGAATCAAATACTCTCAGTGCTTCAAATGCAAGAGAGAAAGTTCAGCACCTGACACTGAGGTGAGCCGTGGCATCTCTGGGCAGTCAACACACAAGCCCTGAGCTTTCAGCCGCTTCCTGAGCTGGTTGCTACTAGCCAGAGTACAGGTTTCATCATCCCAAGATCTCCCAGTAACAGTACAGGGAACATGGAGGGGACTCCCAGCATCTTTGGTGTGGGCTGAAAGGAAAAAAAGGCAGCTGAAAACATCTGAGTCAAGGGACACTGAATGAGTCTGGAGGATTGGACCACAAAAATGATCAGGGCATTGGAGCACCTTTGCTATGAGGACAAGCTGAGGGAGCTGGAGTTGTTCAGTCTGGGAAGACCTAATAGCAGCCTTCCAGTACCTGAAGGGGGCCTACAGGAAGGATGGGGAGAGTCTACAAAGGCCTGCAGTGACAGGACGAGGGGCAATGGCTTCAAGCTGGAGAAGAGCAAATTTAGATTGGATATTAGTAATTAGTTCTTTACTATGAGGGTGGTGGAACACTGGAACTGGTTACCCAGGGAGGTGATTGAGGCCCCTTCCCTTGAGATATTCAAGATGAAGCTCTATGAGGCCCTGGACAACCTAGTCTAGTTGGGGAAATCCCTGCTGACTGCAGGGAGGTTGGTCTAGACCCTAGAGGTCCCTTCTGGCCCAGACCATTCCATGATTCCATAAATCTATGAAAGGCAGCAAGGGTGCAACTTGATCACTGGGTGTTTTTTAGTGAGGCTTTAAAGAGGGAAGTACAGAAATTATTTCTTAAATTCAGCTAATTTGAATTATAATTTGTTCCACATGAAAATAAGAGTGTCATTCCAGAACTCCTTCATTAGGAAAAAAGCCAACTACAATAACCACACTTACCTGAAAAATAGAAAATTTACACTTAAGTTGTTTGCTTAGAATCAGGTATCAAAAAGACCTTGTACCTTAGCCCCGATAATCCCTGTGTAAGTATCCAAGCAATTATTGGTTTCCTTTGAGGTTCCATTTTTGATTTTAACTAAAAAGTAAATCCTGATAAATCCTTCAATTAAACACCCACAGATATTTTCAGTTTTGAGTGTTTGTATTTTCTAAGAGTGAAAAATGTATAGATATTCCTGACAGGTTCTAACAGTATCTTTTCCAAAGCCTTTTGGATTTCAGCAGTTAAATTGAGGCTACAGCTTCTGTCATATAAAGTCATCAAAAAGCAATGTGTTTTTTCAATAAAGTGAATCTTACACGTCATAATGGCTCTAAAGAGGTCATAAGTAAATAAGAAAGAAAAACATTTAATTAACTTGAAGTAAACAAGGTGCTTTGTTGAACTATGACCATTAGGAGTGGAATGGTTGAAAACCAGGGTGTTTTTAGTGTCACAGTGTTACGAAAAATATTTCAAACCATGACCTCCCACAAATGTCTCACAGTACACTTGTCATGAATGACCATCTTCTTCATAGTTTTCAACTGTATTGTCCAAAGATCTTAGTGCTAGAATCTTACATTGTCTTTCATAATAAATGTAACATTTACTGAACAAACCCCATACACAGACTCAGGAATACGCAGAGGTCTCCTCCCCTAACACTTTCCAAATACCAACTTTTAGCAATGACCTTAAGTCTTCTTTAAGTTGTTAATAATCCTGTGGCTCTGAATGAAGCTTTGCATGCATACAGAAAGTTTTATGAGCAGAAATTTAGGGATTTGGGAGTCTTACATTTTCCCTTCCATTGTCATAACAACAGCATCTCTGAAATGTTTTCATTTATTAGTCATCTCATCTGAGATTCTTGGAAAATATTTCTTCAATGTTGCTTTAAATTGGCTTTAATCAGAAAAATACAGGGGAGTTTGTAAGGCTTTTTGCCTCAGATTGGAACAGGTGTGATCCACAGTTTCTTAAATGCTGGACTGAAACTCCCCCAGCCTTGTTGCCACTTTAAGCTCACTAATGTGAATACATTCTTCTGGAAAACTCTTTCCTAACTGTATATTTTCAAAAAAATCTGGTATTCATGAAGTTGTGAGCATCATACATTTTCCCAGTCAATAGTAACATCAACAGACAAACTCCAGTATTTGTTAGGATTAACACAATGACTTTAAAGTATTCTGTTCCAGTAAGTACTGAAAAAAAGAACAAGGATGGGAGAAAATTTGGTTTTACATACTGTAGGAGTTTTACTGCTCACATGCCTACAGCTTTTGCACTCTTCAGATTCCTGCTTTTCTGCATCAAAATGGAAGACACAACTGAAGGCAAACCATTTCTGCCTTGGACTGCCTGAACAGGGCAGCCACTGACTAAAGGCTAATAAGGTTTTAAGCTTCCAGAGCGTAATATTTATCTGCTTACCAGCTGTCACAGGAGCTGTCATTCCAATGCTGTTGCTCTAAATGGCTGTAGGATTTCATCAGAAATTCCAGAAATGTGCCCTTTTCTTTTTAGCATACTCATACATAAGCCCTAAACTGCCTCACATTCTGGTTTTCCTACTGTTCAGGAGCATCCATTAGGCCATCCATTAGAAACACTATTTCACCACAGGTGGAGCTGCTCACTAAATGAAATATTAGATGCACTAACAGCATCCTGTATTCCTGGTTTCATCTTAGTCAAAGCATAACCAGGCACTGGCAAGGGGGTAGCTGTTTTCTTGCAACACACATTTGAGAGAATTTAATTTTAAAAAAGAGCCAGAGAAAATTAAGAGATAAATTTCAAAAAAATGTTGTGGTGACTAAATTCTGTGTTGTCTTATTTCCTTGACTACTCTGCTGCCATCTCACAACACACAATAAAAATGTAATAAAACAAAAGTGCTAGACAGTAATCCAAAGAGCACTGGCATTTATATACTGGATGCCAAGTCTTCTGCGAGTACTTCTGGTTGTTACAAGAAGTGCTGGCAAAAGGAATCACATATAGGCCATAGCAATGTGGATATACATATGTCATCAAATACTTCACCTCAGAAATCTTCTAGTGCTGGCACAGCATTAGGAAAATAGTTTTAACCCAGCACTTATAATCCTGTGGGAGCTAATGAATAAAGTTTAAGCAATTCTGTTACTATCTTGTTCAATTGACTAAAATACAAAACAGATGCTGTTCCTTTTCATATCATATTGTGAACATGTCACTATACACATGTAAATACTAAAGTAACACCTGCTAAATCAATAAGCATACGTTGCTTCTTGACCACTCTAAGAAATGAATATATGTCCAAGGGAAGAAGAAACATAGAAGCAGAGTCTATGTCACCTTATATATTATAAGTGATCCAGTCAGCTTAATAATTCAAGATGCAATAATAGCTGGTTTTCCTAGCATATTAGTCTTCTAGGAAAAAAGTAAACATTAGCATTTCTGGTGATTACACGAAGTAGCAACTGAATAATCATGTTTTGTATCAATGCGCATTTGTCAAAGGGTGAGTCGGTGCTCTGAGATTGTCATAGAATTGCTTGATACTGGTGACACTGTACTAAATAAGGAAAATGTACATATCCCACACACCTGCAATTCCTACACAATGTATGACATGTTATCCTTTGCTTTTGGTAAAAGCCCAATGAGAATATTCAAGTAAGGCGCTCTGGGTAAACTCAGAAATCACAGAAGGTTTAATTACTACAAATTCCCCTTTTATAGCTTTAAAGTAAGTATATTGCAATCAGTAAAGATTGAATGAGAGAATTCTGAACACAAGTAGCTTTGAATACTTCCAGGACTATTCTATTTTCTGTCTGTACGTACAAGAAAATTCCCGTACACACTGATTATAAACAAAATGTCTTTCTGACACGCATGGGTTATAACATGCCTGTACAGGGTCCATTGATTCTCTGAATCATCAAAAGAGTTTCCTGAAGTAACAGATAATTCTGACTACTGTATGCATAATCCTATCTGGATAATTCCACTATTATATCCAAGTAATAACATACACATACTGTATATGTCCGTACATCATCACACAAAGAAACAAAACTTATTGGAGGAAGTTCTGTGTTATCGTAGCTCATGAGAGCTTCAGCTAGTCTGTTCTACCATCTAGAAACATACAAGTCCACACAATAGCATTTTGACTAGTCCTGTAGTCATTCAAATATGCACAAAAATGAGATATCTATTGCAGATAAGGGACAGACACACAAGATCTTCCCATTTTTTACACATCAAAGTCTCTCAACCATTTAATGTAAAGAAGGAGAGTGTGAGCATGCTGTGGGTAGTACAATATGACTGTACTACTATACAACTGGTATAAAACAACTAGCCAGCTTAGCATGCAGGAAGAAGGTACGGGCACTCAAGTCTGTCTGTAGGTAAGCTGAAATCAGCCATAAATCAAGATTCCATGCCTAGTCCTATAACCTCTCCTCACAGATCAAAACAATGACACACAGGATTTACTTGACTGCTCAGGATTTCAGTTCCCCAAACAAAGCAGACATAAAGGTTAATGTGGAACCTGAACTCCTGTCTTCTTGACATTTCTGTTAAATGTAAAAAAAATAAATAACAAAATTATCCGATACTACACATTTATGGACACTTTCTGGAAATGTACTAGGTATGCCCTTTCCAATGCTGGCAACAGAGCAATGCTGATTCAACAGGAACAACATTAAATGCAAACTTTATTTCTGTGAAACCAATGAAATTTGTTGTATTTTTTTCCCCTGACAGGAGCCCAAATGTTAACCTATTTAACACTTTGCTCACAGAGTTAAAAGAAATCTTTTATTTTGTGAGAAGTGTCTTTTTTCTTGCCAGAACAAAATGTTCAAACGAAAGCATCCTTAATAGCTTAGCAGAAATTTTGATGACAGAAGGTCCATGGTAGCTAAAGCAGGATTAAAATCCTGTTGTACTGGGGGAGGGGAGGCAGGAGGGAGATTCCAATTTCAATTCTGCAGCAAATACAATGGTTTGGGCAGTTTTAACTTTGTTACAGCAAATCTATTTTAAAGTTATTTAGAATAGAAGCTGTTTTAAAGATGCTTCTCTCTTTCCAGAAAAACAGTCAGATTCCATGCTTTCCATTATATCTGTCACATTGTGAGATGAATTTTAGGTAGCACATTGGATAGCTTTATTCAAATCATATTAAGACTCATTGTGATAAGACAACACATGACAAATGAAGTTAACAGCAGTTGACATGCCAAATCACCTCTACCCTGTTGCATTTCAGAGATCTTATTTTAGTTTTTACTCCTACACAGCACATAGGATCATGATTCGATTCTAGGCCTGCAGGTTGGAAGGGACCCCAGAAGCTCTCTCGTCCAACTTCCTTCTCAGAACAGGGTGAACTACAGGGTCAGACAAGGCTGATCAGGGCTTTATGCAGTCAGGTCTTGAAAATTTCTGAGAATAGAGACTGCATAATCTCTGAGAGCAACCTATTCCAGTGTTTGACTGTCCATCGTGTGGGAAAAGGGCTTCTATTTGTCCACCCTGAACTTTCCATTTCAATTTATGCTCATCTCCTCTCTTTCCACCATGCACCACCACAAAGAGCCTGGATTCATCTAATTGATGACCTCCTTGTGGGTACTGGGCAACTGCTATTAGATGTTCCCTCTCTCCCCAAAGTCTTCTCTTCTCCAGGCTGAACAAAACAGACTCTGTCATCCTCTTGCTCCACAGAGTTTTGCAGTCACTCTCAGTAGGCTCAAGTAGGCATGGTGCCCGCATGGACACAGAGCAAAATGTCTGAAGGCTCCATGAGCCCCTGTGGCCTCTGTGGAGTCCTAGATGTGAGTTTTTGTCCAGTAAAAAACCTCTCAATTGAGATGGCATGGTCAGGTCTGCAGAAAACCTTATGTCCCTTGCAAGCCCAAGTCTTCCCCCTATACCCGTCTGCAGCTTCCTTGTGGTGTTGGTGTATGGTTCTGACTCAGGCAGCCAGCCCTCGTTCTTCCCCAGACCAGGTAACCACTCTCACAGGCCACCAAGCCTACCCTGCAGTCACAGGTCTGTGATGGACAAGCAGCTGCCTCTCTGTGATCAGCAGTCACAGGCCACCAGCCTTCCCCATAATGGGACCGTCCATATGCCCCCACACTGACCACAGTCTCTTACTGACCCTCCATTTATCTGGCTCAGCCTCCCCTCTCCACAGGGCCTACATGAAGAGGCCCATCTCCTCTAATAGCTGCTCCTCATCTGGGCAACTCCATGGGCAGGCTGCCCACTCTCCACCAGCCCTGCCACCCATCTCTTCCCTTTAAAGCCTGGAGGCTTTAACACTGCTTTTTGTTATCTACAAGGTTGTAAAAATAAAGTTCAAAATTAAATGGTACATGCAGAAGTGAAAAATGGTGGTCAGCAAGGAAGACCATCAATCACTTGGAGGAGAAAGAGAAATAATTAATAATATACTGTGTGCTACATGAGAGTAATTGAACATGTTGCAAATAACCTCTGAAACTTTTTAAGGGTTTTTTATATATATTTTTCCAACTGTTACTAGTAAACCTTAACATGTAATAAATACATGACAAAAGGAAAAGCACAATTTATAATCAAAGGAAAAAAAAAACATTCTTAAGAATTAAAACCTTTGATTAGTATAAAATTAAGTTGCTTTGAACTTGTGGTACATTTCCCAGTAGTCCTACAGAGGGTCAGTCAATAATTCTGTAGAATTTCTCCAAAGAAAAAAAAGCAATCCATTCCCTATGACAGATCGCAACTCTGGTCTGTGGAGAAATCTGGTGTCGTGTGTTGGGGTTTTTTTGTATCTCATGTTTGCTGCTGATATAGACATAGATAAATATAGTAGATGAAATAGCAACATAACCATGATTTTTCCCCAGACCACGAAAGAACTTGTGTACTCTTAAGTTTAGGTGATACTCTGTAGCTGCCAGTCCTTCACTCAAAAAAAAACCCCAAAACAATTAAATGTTTTTACTCTTGATCAATTGATTTTCTGTTTATTTGTGCTTATCTAATTTGTATTTGTACTTCAACTAATACAAGACTACAAACATCTGAAATCAGGTTTCAAATACTTTTCTAGTCTGCATCCATTTATCATTAGACTACTATGCATGAGTTGCCAAAAAATATAAATTAATTTGATTATTAGGCGTTTCATAGGTTCATTTTTCAAGTAATATCTTGCTACAGAGATTTCAATATGAAGGTGTATTTGTACCTTCACGACATCACCATGCCCTTAGAGAGGCCCCTGCCATTAGAGTTACTAGTACACAAATCCACACATTTAGAATCAGATCTAGGACTAGATTGCAAATCTTTATACCGGAAGTTGTATGATCAAGTTGTCATGTATTTAGAAACTTTCTCTCTTGAAAAAAATACAGCTATGAAGTTTAGATCTGTAGACAAGTTTTATAAATGCAAGAAATATGAAATATTAGAATAACTCAGACAAAACTTTGGGAAATGACATTTAATAAACTGACTGGTAATAATTTTAAAACATTGATCTCATATGGTCATAACGTTTAACTTTTTTTAAAATCACCTTTTGGGACAGTAAGAACATACAGTTGTACTGACTGAGGACCATAATAGGGAAAGGACATAGAAGTGTTTCATCTAGGACTGTATAAGACGTAAGAAAGATGACTGTTGAACAGATTACTTGTAACTTCAGAGATAGGTCTAAGTGAAGGACCATATGCTGGAACAACACAAGAGAAAACTCTGGAGCCATAGCAGGCTGTGGCTACATCCTACAATGGAGATGGGGCAACTGGCAAACATTGTAAATTATGTCTTTTCATGTGCTTGCGTTAACCTGGAGAAAAAGGGCACAATCTGTCTCAGAAAAAAAACTGACTAGTTTTACTTATTCAAGGGGTTTACCTCAGGGCAAGGGATGTGAAATGACATGCGTCCCAGTTACTTAGGTAGAAATCCAGAATCTTTTTTTTTTTTTTGAATATAGCAACTTTTATGGCACTTGTGGTAAAAATGAGGTTTACCTGGAAAATTCAGATTACATTTCTGAAAATTAAAAGCACGTATTCTATTTCTGTAAGTTTCAGTTAAGTTTGTAGCCTTCGGCACTTAAAAATTAGGCATATTAATCATATGACTCTCCAGACCTGGTTATTTTTTTTTCCATCAATTAAAAGAGAAACTAAAGAAACATGGGCTTGTATTTCAAGAAATGGTTTCATTGAGTGAGATAATAACCTGGTTTAAATGGGACCAGGAAGAACATGTGATCTCACTGTGGATGAGCATTAAATCCAGAAGGACATCTTGAAAAAGTTAAAAATTGACGTAAGTAAAATAAACTGATAAAAATTACAGTGGTAAATAATGAAACTATGAATCCTTCCTTTGCTTGGGTGAAAGAAAGGCTAGTGGGCACAATGATGTTGGGAAGAAGAATCTCTAAAGCAAATGGTTTGGATCATCCATCGCTTTTCCCATGTAATCCTAAACAACCTATGAATTTTGAAAAGTGAGGGAAAATTAATACTATCAGTAAGATCCTTTGGATGAAAGAGGAACAGGGAAGGGTTTCAAACTTTAGACCCCTGTCAAGATATGTTTAATGTTTTAATTTAATGTTTAATTTAATGTTTAATTTTCAGAAATGTTTTAGATATGTGACTCATTTCGTCAGGAAGAACAAAGCCCTCAGAATCATTTTACTATGTCTCTTTTAATGCATGTAGCAAGTTGCAAAGTGTCTCAGCAGCCTGCAAAGTCTACACATTTGTATAAAACTAAAATATACCAGAGTTAGAATCATGTTAATAATTTAGATTCACAATTTTCCTTTCTTGACATTGCATTCATATCAGATTTCCCCAAAACATATGCTATTTTAGAGTGTGAGGATTGTTTTAAACCTAACATATCACTTCCAGATTTAGTTTCCCCTCCTGCATTTCCCTTCTACTCACACTTGTGCTTTCACTGATCTGAACAGTTTGAAAAAGCATTTTTGCTTTACAAATATAAAATTAAATACTGGTCCCTGTTAAAGCCAGTTTTGAAAATACTAGAGATATTAAAAAAGTATTTCACTTATCACTGTTTCTATGCAATTCAATAGGAAAAGTTCCATCTTATTTCATTGAGAGCAGAATTAAAGATATGATTCTGAAAGTCCCATAGTGCTGCTTAGAAAAAAGCTTAGGGTTCTGCAGACTTCATTTTCAGTTCTGGAAGAAAAAAAGTATGGTCATGCAGTTAACATTGAATACATTTGTCTTCTAAAAAGTGTTTTCTTCCTGAACTTTTTAAAATAAATACTGCACTTTTGATTTCCAAAGGAGAACGTCCACGTGCTAGCTGTGTCTACCTTAGCATGTAATGTGGACCAACAGGAAGAGATCAATAAAGCTAAACAGCTGAGGTCTGTAGTCTGCACACCAGAACTGTTTTATATTGGACATCATGCAATGAATTGCATGCCCACTTGTAGCTGGAGTGCATTATATGGGCTCACAGGTCACATCTTCCAGTGTAATTTTATCTCAAAGTGGTTCGTTGCATGTGGTCCAAGATTACTGTGAGATGTGAGCCAAAGCTCAGCAGGGAGAAAAGAGCAAGAGATGTGTTTCAAAAGCACACTCCTGATACAAGCCCAGACAATACTACACTTCCCAGGTGTGCTCTCATTATCTTTATTTCAGTGGTAAATGATTAACTAATTTCATTACAGTGTTTGAAAGTAATTTGGACCTAGGGGAGGTAAAAGGCTCCTAGTGTCAACACACAGAGTAATAATACTAAACAGTGTTATTACTTTTCAGGGTACTTGTAGAAAAAAAATTGATTTTATAGACCTAAAGCATTTGAGTTTTCTCTCCCATGATGGTATTAAGTATCATCAGTATATTACTTAGGGGGGGGGAATACCCGCAAACCAAGTTACAAGGATAAAGAAAAAAATTTGATTATTTTTTTTGTGTGTGTATGTGAATCCCCCTTTTTAGTGGCTTGTCTACAGTTTTAATTTTCTGTATTTTTTTTAATATTGACCGTCCATTTAGGAACCTGGAAAATGTACATTCTTTAGTTATTTAAGTTCTTACTACACCTAAAAATAAACAGATATACAGATATATGTACCATTTCATTACTCTTGTACGGACATTCTGTTTTGGCATTTTTTAATTTAGCAGATGTACATGTAGGAGGAGGCAGAGAAAATACCTGTTGTCAATAAAATGGGAATTCAAATAGAGCTTTGTATTGTATTCAAAAGACATAAATCTTCTAGATTTACAAAGTACATACTTGAAAAATGAAGATTTGGTTAAATTGAGGTTGAAATTCTCAACAAACAGATAGTGAAAGATATTGGAATGGAAAAAAAAAGAGATTAGAAAAGAAAAAAGGATGTGTCATGGAAGTGTAAAGCAGAAGGAAAAATGAAATATAAACTATAAAACAAGTTCAACTAGACTGTGTGAAAGGACCTAAAAGAAAGTTTTTAGTCAATTTAGTAAAAAAAAAAAAAAAAAGAACTGGAGTGTCTTTGCATCTTTTCAGTAAAGACAACCTGCAGCCTGAAGCTAATTGTGGTTTATTACTTGAATCTAAATGAAGACTTTGCATCAGTTTTCCATAAGGATTATGGCGTCCAGTGCAGTGTCAAAGGTGTGAGGCCAAATAGTTTAAGAATATTGAAAATGAAATGACAAAATGACATCAGTAAAATTAGAACACAGAGGATTTTACATCCTTCAACTACATCATATAATCTCCATCTCAGGACACTAGAAGAACAGAGCATAATTTTAAATCGCATATTACAGCTATTAATAAATCTATCAAATCAGGAACTAGGCACAGAATTAATGAACAGCAAGCACAATAATTATAGCTGAAAAAAAAAGAAAAGTGATCCAGGCAGCTGTATGTCTCATAATGTGACCTTAGGAACAGGCAAGTCTCAGGTACATTATGTGCAGAATCATTAATTATATAAGTAAATAGAAAATAGAATTAAATATTACCTTGGATTTTCATTGCTGTATTATGACAGAATAGGCAGGCATATTTGTTTGATAAAATAATCTCCTAAACTAAGAAAATGCATATCTCTTCTAGCTCTTTTTAAGTGCTTTTTTTGATATCACGTGGGAACTATTAGCTGCTTACAGGAAGGTGGAATTGTTAGAAGAGGAAGGTGGCATGGAGGTGACACGCACTTCTGTTACCATTAGGTTGGCAGGTCACTAGTAGAGTTTCATGAAGACCAGTCTTGGTGGCAGAGCCCTGAGAGCATCCTGCCTCCAGGAGGCTTGGCTTCCAGGGGTCAGGGCCTGCTTAGAGGCAGCCTATCTGAGGGCTTGGTGACCTTGGGCAGCCCATCAATCACTGGACTGGGTCTGATTGGTCTCACCAGACCTGCTCGCCTCAGTTGTCAAAGTAAATCCACTAATTATTTTAGAATCCACTAAGAATTTCAGAGGATTTTAAATAAGGACTTGATACTAAAAATTGCTCAAAATAAATAAAAGCATCAATAAATCAGACACATAGCTAGAGTTGTACTTTAATCTCAGCATTCTGGTAACTTTATATTTTTTCTTAGTGCCCTTACATTTTTGATCTGTATCTGGACACAATGTAGAATTTTGCTTTCCAGACCTATGTTGCTTGATGAATTATTAAAGTTTGTTGGCTTCTAAATAATAGCAGTGTTCTATCAGATAAGATATTGTGACTGTAACGATTAGATAAATTTCACAGCTGAATTTTAGTCACTACAGGTGCAGATAAAATTTGAATCTGTTATTGTATGATGAAAATATCCCAAAGATAACTAATTAATGCAACCAGAATCATGCTGATATTTCCTGCTTTATGAGATATTGGTCTAGAACTGAAGTGTAATTGCAAGGCTGAAATATTTTCCATATTAATTAAACTAACAGGAAACTTACCACTTAAGATAAAAAACCTAAGGTTTCTATAAAAGATAAGAAATTTACATCCTCTGCTAGAGCTGGGGTTCGAGAAATGGAAAAGTAACCACTCTGAAATAGTAGGAGTTTTAAAGAGGTTGTGGCTGAGGTAGTGATCATTGACACTGAATTTGGAGAAAGGGCAATAGGGCAGTAGCATAGAAAGGGGAAAAGAATGAATGTGGAAGAAGGAAAGCATGAATGATCAAAAATAATTAACTCTAAGTAAAGACATAGGATCATTTCTTCTATACATTTCTTCTAGTGGACACAGGACCGTTTGTGCTATAAAATTTAGACAAACATCACTAGTACTTCGGGTAACGTTCAACAAGACTGTTTCAATTTCCTCAGTCATCCAGAATCTCTTTTGGGACACAGTAAAATATGCTGTTTGAAATTCATGCTCAGTTCTACATAAAATATGAAAACCTAACTATGTTTTGTATACAAGATGCTTAAAATGACAGCTATGATTTTTTTTTCCAGGGAAAATTTTTCAAACACTAACGTCCTTGTAAAGGTCTATCTTTGACTTTCTCTCACTATAACATACGTTGGAGAAGTGTATATAGAGTGTAGCCTAGAAAATATGCAAAAAAATGTAAGAGCGTAATCATCAAAATTTGTATGTTCTTTTACTTGAAATGTCTGAAATTCATACAGCTGTCTTTCTTATCAATCATATTTATAAAAATTAGTTCTGCGGGGTTCTGTAGCTTATCTACTGTCATTCTACTCCCAAAATCATTCAGCTGAAAACAAGCAGAGATTATTTCCTAGACTGCAGTATTTGGTGAGTAGCAACTACCTCAGAGAAACTGCATTTTGTTGATGTATTGTAGCAATATCTTATCAGGGCAAAACTATTCAAGCATCATTCTGGAGACAGATATTCCATCTGGCCTTTTTCTTACAGCTATTTAACATTCTTGTTTTTTCATGAGAGGTAGATGGAAAAATACAGAAAGCACGTGTGTAGTAGCAAAAGTGTCATCCCTTCAAGTCCTTTTTGGTGACTTTTTTTCTTAGTATTTTCAGTAAAATTGCACTTCATGTGACAAAATATATATTGTATAATGAGAGCAAGCAGGCACTGAAGAAGTCATAAAAATTAAAATGGTGCCCAAAAACGAAGTGATATTTGGGGGACATAAGCAAAGGGAAAATATACAAAAGGTTTTGTGGAATAAGTTGCACATAATCATAGAATCATTAGGTTTGAAAAGACCTTTAAGATCATTGAGTCCAACCGTAAACCTAACACTGCCAACTCTACCACTAAACCATGTCCCTGAACACCAAGTCTACACATCTTTGAAATCCTTCCAGGGATGGTGACAGTTCTATATTAGTGTTCAAAACAATTGTGGTAGAGCTAAGAGTTTTTTATTTTTCTGGTGAATTTTTTTTCTCTAATTTTCTTTAGTTTATGCTAAGTAACTGTTTAACAATAACTGCACAAGAGGATCAGCTCCTAAACAAAAGAAGTATATTTTCTTTGAAGAGGCAATAGGAGAAGCTGTAAAAGGCGAGGAAATAGTTCTTCTTGATGACCCTCACTTTACCAAATAAGACTGTTTAATTGAAAATGAAATCACAGTTCTTACTCAAGTCACTTAACTGTATTAGCCACCTCACCTCAATACCAATACAAGCTATACGTTGCACATTTTTTTTAACAGTTAGTTTCAGGTATTCTTCCCTTCCAAAATTCATTATTTCAGTAGCCCTTATGAGACAACAAAAGGTCAGGAATAGGTACAGCTATAATTTTATTCACTACATACTATAATGCACAAAAAGAATAAGCAATTACTTCCTAAAATCTAATCTTGTTACTGCAGAATAACATCATCAAAATTGTGACTAACTAAGGCCCAGTCCTGGTATTACCTTAAGGCACTGTGATCCTGTCTGTTTTCAGAGCCTCCGGCCAAATATCACAGCCTTAAAAGTTTAGGAAAAGTGTATGCAATATTTTTTAATTTCTTCTTTTGGAGCAATATATTCATGAACTAACTTGCCATTAGCAATCATTTTCCCCAAATGCTTTATACCTGCTAAAAATGTGAACCATTTATGAGATTCTGAAGCCACAGGCTAAAAAAAGAAAAAAATAATAAATATCAGAGTCCTGTGGGGAAAATACATTTTCCAGATCATTATTCCTGAGGACTTCCAAAATTTATCACTCAAGCCAGGAAAAATACACTGTATAAGCCTCCTGCACAAATACAAACTGCTTTAGATAGGACATATATATATAGTAAGCATACTCTGCTATTCTTTCAGTAAAGAAACAGTGCTTTTCACCTTAATAAATCTTCTTGGGTAGCAACAAGATATAACAGATAGAGTTATTCTGCCAGACATAAAAATGGTGTGAGGACTGAAAATCTATGCATTCTGTAATTTATGATCTGCTGCCTAGCAGCAGCCAGGATGCTTCAAGAAGATATTTCTGTCTCAAGGTACTTTGTAACTTTAGGCAGATTCCCTGAACTTCATAAAAAGTTATACTCTGCCCCTCAGAGAGTAGCATTTTCCTTAGGGTATTTGCATGTTCTCATCCTCAGGATTTTCCTTCCCTTGTTTAACGGCTTTTTAGCATAATATTTATAGAAAACTGCTCATGTGTATTTTTATTATTTTTCCCTCAGATTTCATAGAAAATAGAGGAGGAAAATAAGCCCTGGGTACATTTTTTTTCCCTTTTCTTGGTGACTTTTTCAAAGTTTGTGTGAGATCTTGTGCGATATGGGGGAAAAAACCTGCAAAGTAATAATGATTCATTATGGAAAGGACAAGAAAGTTTGTAACTCAGTTTGTAACCCAGAGGAAATGGTATGAAGCTGCGGCGGGGGAGGTTTAGATTAGATATTAGGAAGAATTACTTTACTGAAAGAGTGGTCAGGCACTGGAACAGCCTGCCCAGGGAGGTGGTGGAGTCAACATCCCTGGAGGTATTTAAGAAACGTGTAGACGTGGCTCTTCAGGGCATGGTCTAGTGGCCAAGATTATTGGTTTGTGGTGGGGTGTTGTGCGTGGGGTTGGGGGTGTGGGGTTTAGTTGGTGGGTGGCTTTTTTGTTTGTTTGTTTTTGTGTGTGGGGTTTTTGTTGTGTTTTTGGGTTTTTTTTTGTTTGTTTTTTTTTTTTTTTAATGTGGTTGGACTCGATGATCTCAAAGGTCCCTTCCAACCACTAAGATTCTAAGATTCTGTAACGTATAGATGACGAAAACAGTAGACTTGAGTTTTCAACAAATGCTTCACATATGTATATTTGCTACTAAGTGTTTCTTAAATCACCTATCTTAATTCTTCACCATTCTAAATATAAACTGACAAAAATGGTGCTCCCAGGATATCCAGGTTTTAGTACTTGTTATGTTCAAGGAGAATACAGCAATGGCATTTTTACATTTGCCAAGGTGCCTATAAAAATTGCAGCTTTCCTGAAATGATCAGCTGACACCGAGTTAGAAAAAATGAAAACAGTTCTGCCTCCTATCTCAAGCAGAACAGAAGGGTAGGAGGAAGTCATTAAGTTCAAAATTATCACCTTTAAAGCTGTGTGTTATCTACTATATAGCAGAAGGCACTTGAAAAATACCAGGACAGTATTTCAAAAGGAGGTAAAACATGAAATGATGAGTTTTTACTGACAAAGAACTGGCCAAAGTCATGACCTTGTTCCATAGGAAGCATGTGAACAATTACAGATGTGCATCTGTGTAAAACAAAAATTGTGCATAAGGCTGCCCTTCTGTGCAAAGCAGATGTTAACCCAGATAACCTTATATCAAGTTCTTTCCTCAGGTTCATTTCTCACAGGACGCACATACATACATGAATATTTATATTCACACACATAAGAACCATTTCTGAGCTCACAGGAAACTCTCCTTAGAATTTTAAATCTGTACCCAGAACCTCAGGGTGTTCTGCATCTTTGCAACAGACAAAAGAAGAAAGAGATGTAGTTCTCCATTTCATAGCACAAAATATCAGCAGAGAAAGCAGAGGAACATTTTGTTACAGTTTAATTTTGCTACATGAGTGTGAAAATAGTGTGAGAAAGAACTGACTCATGCATTTCTTGCAAAAAGCCATCTTGTAAAAATTCAAACAATGACACAAAATTGCAGAACCGATCTACAGAAGTGACAAAAGATACTTAAAGGGAAAAAACACACAAACAAAAAAAGAAAAGAAAAAACCCCTCCAAAACTGTGTACTCTGCAAAGAGCTCGCTGTCTTGGGCCATGAAGGATTGCATTCCTACACAAGAGAAGGCAGGCTATGATCAAGGCTAAATCTTGAGAAACTAAATGTTAATTCCAGAAAATAAATATTTTCTATACAATTCCATCTAAATGTGGTTATATTAGTTTTGTTAGTTCATGACCCAGCCTCACACTAATGAAAGTGAAGTTGTTTTAGTACATCCTACAAAATATTTTATCTCTGTTCTCCATGATTCTTCTATATGTAGCTGGACCCTGAGCTAGAAGGAAGATGGCTTGCCCACTTCTTTGATTCCTCCAAAATGACATACTTATCTCTTTTGAGAAAAAGAGTGCAAAGGCAAATCAACAAGTTTTTAAAATCTAAAAAATATTTTGTATATGACAATTCCATCTTAGGACACCTCTAAAGAGAACTGGCACATGTGCCATTGCCACTATAATAGAAGACTTAAGTATAAGAGAAAATTGATTCATTCTTGCATAAATTTTGGCTTGATTATACTTTTAACACAGTAGGTGAGATGACTCAAAAAATCTAATCAGGATGCTTATAATACTGTGTAAATACTTTGTGTAAAGTTTTTACCTCTATAAATTGGTGCAAGAGAGGATATATGAAAAAAGACAAGGGATTCAGAGCCTTTTGGACCTGATCCATCTTGATCGTAGTCCCCTGGGTTATTCTGCATGTGTTCCATTCATCCCCTGGGATGTATGACATTCCTAAGATTCTATATGTCTACTGTATGCCATTTTGATATTCCTACAGCTGAAATGGGTACCAGGGAAAGAGCCTGTCTTGATCAGAGGACAACATACTGGAATTCTCTCCTACCATTCCACTTAACACTCGCTTTACTGTTTAACAGAAATCAGCAACCTCAACATTGTGTCTTCTTCACATCCTAAATAGTCTTATTCTTATGTATGTTGTGTGTTAGGAGAAGATGAACCATAACAGGCTACCTGTGGGGGAGGAGAGGAAATGTAGAGCAGGCTTTGCAGCTCACACCAGCCAGTGGATGTGGAGCTCATCCAGGTGCCTTCTCCCAAGGCACAAACTGCTCTCCTGATCACCTCATCTCATGCACAAAGACATAACGAGCCAAGATATCATGTACTCTTTCATGGGCAGACATAAAGATCTCTTCCCATGTACACATTTGGCAGTAGCCACAGTTTGAAAGTGGATATTATCATTTCACACGGCCTGTTTAACAGAGATTTCCAGTCACTTCATATGGATAAATGACATTTGAAAGTAAATGGACATAACAATGAAGAAGACTAGGAGCAGATGATAAAACTGCTTGAGCATATGTTCAAGGAAGGCAGCAACCTTTTAGTCTCTGCAAACATATAAAATGAGTCAGAATTCCTAGATTATGCTGGATTTTTTTAAATAAAAGGAAAGGAAGTGTTGTTACAACAAATATTTAGCAAACTGCTGCAATGTACTTAAAATTCTATGAATGCTCAGTTTTAATGCACACAAAGAATGCCTGCAATCAGTTGGATACAGACCTAATCAATTCCAAAACATTAAAGATATTTTTTTCTTTTCATTTTCAGCCACAAATTCCTCTGTGAAACAAGGCTGTGCAGTATCTCTCGTGCACAAGATACTTCAAACTTGGCATTAATCAGAAGAAGATTTGCATCAGTTGTGAGCCTTTGTTCTCAGCACTTTTCAGCTCCGTTAAAAAGAAAAATGACGGGAGTACGTACAGTTCCTGACATTGATGATGTTTTACAGTTATCACACATCAAAATATGTGCCAGGCACAATTGTGTATAAAAACTACCGAATTATTTTCTAGATAAGATAGAGTGACAGATAGTATAAATAACTCATTATTTACATATCTGTCCAACATTGTGATTTTGATTTAGCAAGTTAACATTCTATTACAGATAGGTATTTTCCCCCCACAATGCATTATTCTAGTGTTTTACCAGAACAATAGATTTCACACTTCAAAAGAATTAGTAGTAAAAAGCTTTGTACACTGAAATGGAAATGACTGTTTAAACAGAGTGGATCTGGTCTGCAACATCATTGTGCTGATAAAAACTGCCCCACATTTCAATGACATTTTCTACTGAAGAATGGAGATACAGGGAAAAGGAGGAGAACAAGCAGTGCAGTTAATGGTAGAGAACTGTAGGGCATGGGGAATGAAAACATAAAGAATTAGTAAAGAAATAAAGGAGATAAATGGAAGATAAGAGACAGAAGCTTGATGAAAAATTTCGACAAGCAATACACGGTTCTGTCCTGGTTTGAGCCACACAGGACTAACTTATCTTCTAATGCTTGGGGAAACTGCACTTTTAGAAGACTTTAGTGTCTGAATTTGTGAAAATACTTACTTTATAGCCAGCTATGGTTTGCAGGATTCAAGATCCCAGTGTTTTCAAGCTTGCTAGGTGCAGGAATGAGGATTGAGACCCAGGCGCTTGACCCATGCTTGCCAACAGGATTATTTCTTATCATGAATGTCACATTCAATGTAAGCTAGAAAGTTTGCTGAGGAGTTGTTTCTCTCCCTCCCTTGATGGGGGCAGTCCAGAAAACTTCTTGCCCCGGTGTTGGAGCCCTGAACCCTTCCCTTCCTCCTGAAGTTATAGCGCTCACAGTGCCTGACATTTGCTGTCCCCTGCTGGGAGTGCACAGCTTCCAGTTGATAGATGAGATGAGTAATAATCCCCATATATTTTATATCGGTACCGGGATCAATATTTGTTTTTTAATATTATTGTTAATTATTTAGTCTTATGCTATTAAATCTGTTTATATTATTTCAACCCTTATGTTTCCTTGTTTTCCCCAGTTCCTCCTCGCAGGTGGGGAGGTGTCATCAGGTGATAGAAAAATTGTCTAAACAACAAAAAATTGTTATGGGTTTTTTTAACAGGACCTATTAGAAAATAATAGAGGCTGAAAAATCAGAGTGAGGAAGAGAGCAAAAAAGTAGTGCAGAGCAAGGGAAATTATAAAAGTGAGAGGAAACAGAAAAGAGCTATTGGAAAATCCATGAGGCAAAGGGGGGTTGGTGGTGTCAGGAAGACAAGGAAGGGTAAAAAAGAAATAAGAAGGAATGAGGGGAGCGAGCAGGGGAAACAGTCTATGAGTATGACAGAGAGAGGAGCAGGAACTGAGATATGCACAAATGGGAGGAGAGAATTCAAAGAAATTGAATTCAGAGAAAAAAAGAGGGAAAGAGGAAGTGGAGTTTGGAGTGGACTATGAAAAAGACAGTGGTAGCAGATAAGGATGGTCCTCAGCTTGATTTCAGATTTTGCTTTAGATTTCTGCATCATCTGTGCTGCTCTCTTTTTTCCTTTTTGTTGTCTCCTTTTCCCGGTCTAGTAATCATAGATGCCGACTAAACTAGTGTTTATATCTGAATGGATATAAGGTACTTCACATGACAGTTAACAGGGGGACTACTTCTAGCAAATGCACAGGGAGTGATACCTTTCTCTGTAACAGTGTGCCAAGATTTAGATTTTTCAAGTTTTGTAAGAACAGACTCTTCTCTACATTCAAAAGAAAAGAGTCAAGGTAGATTCTACTCTACTCACCAAATCATGCTTCTGTTAGATACTCTCCTGAGGTTGTTCAGGTAATATATGCAGCATTTAAACCAAACTCACTTTCTGTGAATATTGTGTGATCGGAATTCACCACCACAAATCTGCACATTCAGAGTCTGCATGTGTCAAATTTGGAGGCTACTTGGGAAAATTACAGTTAAAATGCAGGAGTGATACACCCTCAAATGAATGGCCACATCTTCACCTACTGAATATGATAAAAGTATAAAAATACTATGTTCACTATAGTGGAAATATGAGTTATCAAAACAATTAGTTACAATTCTACAGGTCAAACCATACGTTTATTAGTTTTTCAATATAGCAAATGCATTCTGTTTTTTTTTTAATTAAAATTTTGTCCCTGAAATTTATTTACTTAGTGCTGTATTTTTGATCGAATTTGTAATAACTAATTTCTTTTGATTTTGTGTTCTAAAATATGCCTCATGCAGTAATAATTCATAATTTCTCTGACATTATAGTTTACATTTCAGGATACAAAATTGTGGTGTTTTCAGCATGATACAATCCATTTAATACATTTTAATAGTTTGTGAGTGGTCTTTTATTAATCAGTAACGAAGTTTACTGTGAAAATGAGCTACACACTGGTGGAAGAGCTATGTGCACAGGGTGCCCTTTTGGATAATCTTCGCTGCATTGCTTTGTTTCATGACACACCCTCCCTCTCACAGGCACCATATTTGCCAGCCATATTGAAGACCAACGTTGATTTATTGCCCTTAACTCCTCCGCTGGAGTGATTAAGTTAATTTGACCTTTGTTAGTCTGTCTCTTACCTGTGTGTTTTCAAGGAAATTGCTGAAGCACATGTTCAACTTAATGCACTTAAGCATTACCTGTTTTGGCTATGTAGGCATGTAAAGAGTGAGCTTTGCTAAATACAGATTGATCTATGCATAGACTTAAGACGGACACACCGCCCCACACACACACGGCTCCTGAATCAAAGCTGCTTCGATATTGTAAAAAGACTTTTATAGATTTTGATGGCAATTTATTACAAGGTATATTAAATATAACAGGTAGGGCTCTGTTACATGTGACAAAAATATTCTATCCTTGTTTATATTTACTTTAGTGAAAATGTACTGCTGTTTCAGTTTTTGGACTGAAGACTTTTACTTCAATGCAGTAAAAACCACTGGATAGCCACTCTTAGAATTTAATTAAGTTTGACTAATGTCTATGTAAAAGGAGAGTTAATAAACCCCACAAATATGTGATAAAATATTATCAAAAAGAAACCTAGCACTCAGCAGTGAGGACAATACAGAAATAATTTTGCCAATGGTAGCCTCAATTTGTATTCTTTAAGTGTCAAAGTTTCTATAAAGGCTTTCAGTCAACACACTGGAGTATTTTCCTTGGTAGAGTAACTACCATTCTTGACTTCCATAGGCTATAATGAGCCTAGAGAAAAAGTTATGAATAATGAATGAAACATGCTGTCTCACTTGTGTGGTCTCTTACTCATACAGCCTGAGTCAATAGCCCAAATGAAGGCTAGGAAGTAAGCATTAGGGATGTCTGGGACATTGGGATTGCACCAGACGTGAATCCGTCTCAAAAGTCACTCCACTTGTTCTTATATGGTTATCAATCAGCTAGAAGATTATTTTCTTTCTGAGTGACAACTATATACATTTAGGTTGGTCGTTCAGGAGACCTGTTGAACTCTATTCTGAACTCAGGTTTTAAGTAGGCCAAAATATGTAAGTAAAATAAGTACTATCTTCACTCAGATTTTCTTTTTTGCTTATAACCTTTCCCAAGTTACATGTCAATATAATACCAGACAAATGTTATCTCAGAAATTACATTGTGTATCCAGTACACTTAACATTTATTGCAATGAAAAAGAGCAATTAGTTTTTCCAAGAAATTCACAGACTATTCAAAAAATAGTCTTTCTTACCATGTAAATTTTTGAGAACATTTGTTTGTGAGAATTTTATCTCAAATGTTAAATGCATAAACACTCACTTCAGACTGAAGATATTAACACAATTCATTCAGAACACTAGTTAAAAAGAAGTAATTACTCAGAATTCAACTGCTTATCATGGTGCAGATGACTGCACAATTCTCAGCTGCATAAATCTGTGTATAAATTGATTTCAGAATAATTAAAAAGCTCTGCAATTTTAGCCAAAAACCCTCTGGGACAAGTTTGAGACAAGAGCTATATTTGGGTTTCAGGTAAGTTTCTGGCAGTTTTTTGTAAGGAAAATTTTAACTGATGCTTTATTACTCTGTTGTTATTTGTGGTTTTTGCATGGTAGGGAATGCAATAAAAAATGCATATTAAAAAAAATAATTACATTATTATTTGCCTTATCTAGGTGATATCAAAGCAATCTATACACCACATGTCTCACTGTTCAGTCATTTATTAGCTTTTGATACTTAAAAAGAGTAAGAAATGAGGTTTAATTTGTCTGGAATAAATCTTATTTAACAGCTGACACAGCTCTCCTTTTCAGGCTCAGAAATATGCTGCTCCAGTGAAATATTGACCCCAGCTTCCTGAGGAAAGGAAGCAGGATGCAAAGCCAGGCTGCAGTGCCATTAGTTAGACAGTCTGGTGCTTTACAGACTACTTGTTTCAGAAGAATCCACCAAAGCATAAAAGCGCTCTTTGATATTATGTTGTTCTGTATCTGTCAAAATGAGGTGTGATATGTTCTGCCCCAGTGGCCACAGTCAGCATGGAGCAGGGCTGACATAGTTTGTGCAAAAGATTGTGAGTCTGAAGGATGAAGAGATGGAGTACAGGCCACATTTCTAAAGCTTACATCTGGACCTTTGAACTAGAAAATGCTGTGGATTTTTTTTTCAGGGCTATGTTTTTTTTCAGGCCCAACAAGGAACATGATGAGGACTCTGAGTGAATAATTGTAATGATTTTTTCTATAACATGGTTCAAATTCAAACTACTGTTATTAATGTACCTGATCAGCTAGCTCTGTGAATCCAAAAACTGAATTCCAGAATTTTAATCTGAAGTTCAGATTATCTAGAAAACCAGCAATGACTATTTACACACACCTGTAATACTGTGTTCAGTTTTGGTCCCTACTACGTAAAAAAAGACACGGACAGGCTGGGGATGATCCAGAGAAGGGCCACCAAGACAATCAGAGTACTGGGAAGCCTGCAATATGAGCAAAGGCTGAGAGAACTGGGTTTGCTCAGCGCTGAGAAAAGGAGGATTATGGGAGACCTTATCACTATGTTCCAGTATTTAGAGGTGGCTACAAAGAAGATGGAGACTCCCTATTCACAAGCAGTCACATGGAAAAGACAAGGGGTGTTGGCTACAGGTTACTCCAGGGAAGATTCCTATTAGACACAAAAATAAAGTTTTTCAGTAAGAGTAAGCAGCCATGGGAACACTCTCCCAAGACAAGTACTGGATTCCCCATCATTAAACACTTTTAAGATTCAACTGGGCAGGGTGCTGGGCTATCTTATCTAGACTGTGCTTTTGCCAAGAAAGACTGAACCAGATGATCCATGGGGTCCCTTCCAACCTGGTATTCTATGATTCTAAACTCTTTGCTATCCAAGTTGTCACAAAAGAGATTCACAGTGAGATTTTTATATCACCTTTGGAACAACCGTGTAAAACAGCCTGGACAGCTTTAACATTCCCTAAGACCCTTTGGCATAGATTTTTGGGATGGATAAAATATGGATAAAACAGATGGATCTATGAAAACAGTCAAATCTGAAATTCAATCTTGAAAAGAATGTGCAGCAGCAGAGAAAAACATCTCTCCAAGTCCCATTACTGATTGATCAAATGTGTATATTTAAATTGTGGCAGTGTGTATATTTAAATTGTGGCAGAACAGCTAATCTTAATTAAGACAATGCATACATCAGCTTTTACTTAACCCTCTTTCATGTTTATTAGGTTCCTAAAGACCAGTAAATAATCCTTTTTTAGGAAAACACTATCCAGAAGCTCTGACATTTCGAAGTTGATACAAGTCCTTGAAAAAAGCCCATAGTAAAACAGGTTTTATCTGCTGAGTTAATCCCTTACAAAGTTACTATGTACTGTAGCTTGATCAGTCCAAGTGACCAGTCTGCAGAATCATCCATTTCTGCTTTGATACACTGGCTTTGGAGAGGATGCTGCAGAACAGAAAGAGGGCAGAGGAGGCGTTTGAATCTCACTATAAGAATTTTATCCATGAATGTGGTTTCACAGGTGATATAAACAACTGAAGTTGCTAAATGAATGTTTTGTCCAGTTACTTTCTATTCTGTCTCTTAATTGATGCATGCACCATATATTTAATTTCAACTTAATACTCAGTCTGTACAACATTCTGATGTCCTATTGATTAGACTGCCTGTAGTATTAGTAATCAAGTAATCATTAATTAACCTTCTGTAAGAAAATTACCCTGATAAAGGGACTGGGTTTGTGTGCTATATTTTATCTCTGCATGTGACAGATCTATAGAAAACAAAAAAAATGTGTTAAAATACTAGAAGGTTTAAAAAAATTACACTTTTTTTTTTTCAATCCTCCAAAAGGTTCTAATTATGAGGAAAAACAAATAAACTTTGGGGACTTCATTCTCAAGGAGATTTTTCCATTACTTTTCACCACATTATTTTAGCTGAGATACTAAACCCCTCTCTTGGTGAAAGTCACCACATTGGTATTCTTTGCAGTTTTGCAGTGCCATAGGAATTTTCATCTTCTCTGAATATATCTCACCACAAAATCCTGAGCCTTCAAGTGTGATACAGTTCCTAAGGAGCTTACAGAAGTTGCAGTCCAGTGCAGGTACATAACACTGGCTGAGAGACACTCCCACTGTCCACAGCATGGTTACCGCGGCACCTGTGGCTGCTTGTTTAATTCGGTGTTGGTCTCACTGTATCTCACAAAAGGCCCATGCAGCAACCTCCTGCTCTGCTCTGGTATCGTGCACTCAGAAGAGAAGACCTTCATTTCTTTATTAGAGGTACTGTAGCAGAATCTGCGGGAAATTACAAGCTGTGAGCACTGTTATACTGGCATGACCACATAGAGTTTAATTCTTTCCAGCTCTGCAGGTTATGTATCATCATGTTGCTCTGATCATACTTTTTTTTTTTTTTTTTTTTTGTTTTAGGGCAGGTTTTTTCTTNNNNCAGTTTTGTTCTGAAAAGCTCTGTGGGATCTGGGCAATCTTTATGCCGTATAAATGTAACATAGTACTAATACGGTTTTTAAAGCCACATACAGGGCTTACTCTTGATCCCATTGAAGTAAATGAGATTCTTACCTGCTTTGATGGGACTAGAATGGGGCTCACAGTGAGCAGGGGAAAATGCCTTTAAATGTTTAAGGGTTATTTTAAACTTAAACTCATGGCAAAGAGCCATTTTCAGTACAAAAAAGTCTGCATACATGGCATCCTGAGATGCCAAACTCTGATAGATTTGCCTCTAGGAAGCCTCTCTTGCAGAGGTCAAAGTAAATAAGGAAGGTCATTCATTTAGAGAACAGGCAGGTCAGGAAGCTGAAGTTTCTGCATCACCCTCAAAGCACATACTAGGTCTTTAAATAATCATGTTTGTTGAAATCAAGGAAAATACCCAGACATGTACTCTTTAGATACCTGACTTGTATTCACTGATATGGCCATCTGAAGACATTGTGGATCTAGGTCTTCAGTTCTAGTACTAAAGAATTAGTTATTTAGGACAGTGGTTGAATACAGTAATAACTTAAACACTTCCCTAGTACCATACCAATAAGGAATAACAAGGTTTGCTGAATCAGAGATAGCTTTTTTTCCTCATACATACAAAATGAATGACAGAATGGTCATGGGCTTGGAAGGGACCTCTGGAGATCATCTAGCCCAACCCCCCTGCCAAAGCAGGTCGTCCTAGAGCAGGTTGAACAGGAACTTGTCCAGGTAGGTTTTGAATGTCTCCAGAGATGGAGACTCCACCAGTTCTCTGGGCAGCCTGTTCCAGTGCCCTGCCACCCTCAAAGTGAGGAAGTTCTTCCTCATGTTTAGATGGATCTTCCTATATACAAATTTGCATCCATTTCCTCTTGTCCTGTCACTGGACACCATTGAAAAAAAACCTGGCCCCTTCGTCTTGACACCTACCCTTTAAGTATTTATAGGTATTGATCTGATCTCCCCCTCAGTCTTCTCTTCTAACTAAAAAGACCCAAGCCCCTCAGCCTTTCCTCATAAGAAAAATGCTCTAGGCCCCTAATCATCTTTGTGGTCCTCTACTGTACCCTCTCCAGCAGCTCCTTGTCCTTCCTGAACTGGGGAGCCCAAAACTGGACACAGTACTCCAGATGGAACCTCACCAGGGCAGAGTAGAGGGGCAGGATGACCTCACTCAACCTGCTGGTCACACTCTTCTTAATGCACTCCAGGATGCCATTGGCCTTCTTGACCACAAGGGCATATTGCCAGCTTATGGTCATCCTGTTATCCACCAGGAAGCCCAGGTCGTTTTCCTCAGAGCTGCTTTCCAGCAGGTCAGCCCTCAACCTGTACTGGTGTGTTTTCTGTCTCCTCATTATTAGGAAAGTTGACAAGTATTAAGGGAGAGAGCCTACCTTTTCTGCAACAAATGATGTTGTGATTCAGTATATATTTTCTTTTCACAGAGGCCAAGTTATCAGGCCTAGTCTTTCTATCCAGTAAGGAAGGGAAGGAGCCATGAAGAAGAGGTACATAATTATAATTAAAGAGGGAGAGGAAAATAAACATTCATATGAAGTTCTGCATTCTGTAGCTTCCCAATATTTTATTTGCAGTCTTGATGTGTTCTTTAAATGAAGTTTGCCTACAATCATCTATATTACGAAACACTATACTGCAAGTTCAGATACTTTCATGTACTATATTGGCACCTATATGGCTCACTACCATATTTGCAAATTTTAAAAGCACTGCAGAGATCTTTTCTACTTGATCAGATACAACAACTAACAACAACAGTAAAGTTTAATGTTTTTACAGTAGTAGACTGTTTACTGTAAACCAGTCATAAAAAGGAGATGGGAAACTACGTATCCATATAGTAAAAACACTCTTTTAGAGCAGAAAAATGACGACTCTGGAAATCCAGGTTACATTCAGGTTTTGAATGTGAATATTGAATGCTGTAATAAGCCTTTCTGCTCCCTCTAACCCAAACTCTGACCTTTCTGAACATTTTTTCCTTTGCTTATTTCTTACTCCATTCTCGCCATTTCTCTCATTTCCATCTCTGAATCACTGCATTTAGCACCTCCTGCTTTCTAACCCAAGCTTCTCATGCAGTAGAACAGCTCACCCTTCCAAGCTCTGGCTATTTACAGCTGCTGTTTTGCACTAAACCATTGAACTACTGTATTTTTGGTAAGATTGAGCCTTCCTTCCTCACTTGCTTTTGTCTCTTCTCTGCTTCTGTCTTTTCTTACTTTTGGCAGTATGATAAGACAGCCTTTTCTCCAGCAAAATTGAAGGAGAGAAGTAAAAGCAGAGAAAACACTTCTTGTTTTCAATTCAGGTGCCAAATAACATGATGTGCTACAGTAATCAGAAGAAACAACTTTGACAGAAATCTTGCTCAGTACCTGCATTCATGAACAAGAACTTGTTTAATATGGACAGAGGTTTCTGTAACATTAAAAATGTCTTTGAAGAATACATAGACAAAAATTATTTTTAGACTAAAAGTTTATTTTTTAAAAACTTAACATTAGAAAGGAAAAAGCAAGTTGCAGAATAATCTATTAAAAGTTAGGCTTATAAAGTACAGCAGAATAATAGTTTTATAAATTCATGCAAAGAAATGACCTTTCACCAGAGATACAGACAGAAGTTAGATGGATTAAAATGCAAATGAGTTCTCAAATCCATTCTCTACTTAAATTTTTGCAAGAAAAGAGCCATAACCAAACAGGAAGTCTCTTACTTTCTAAATTATTTCTATTTGATTTCCAGTTCACTCTGAGCTCTATTTTTCAGGTATACTTTTCACTATTTATTAGTAAAAGTATATTCCCTTTTACCTACACAGAGACTCTATCACCATTCAAAAATATCAGAAACATTCCAGAACAACTCTGAAATTAGACCTTAAATATTAAAGAAATGCTGTGCCTATTTTCAAGACAAGAAGTATCTTTGTCATTACTTCCACAGACTACACATATTTGCCTATACTGTAGTTCAAGCTTATAAAATTACTTTAACAGCCCACATCTAAAATTAGGATAAAACCTGAATAACACTATGCTATTAAGTATCAAAAGTGTGTTTGTTTCTTTCTTACCTGAAGACCGCCTACGAAAAGCAAAATAGTCTTCTCACACTCCAGATGCTGTGTGTTTTCACTTCTTAAGACAGAGTCCAGATAAGTCCAAATGCAATTTTGTAGTTTTTCCCCGCTTCCAGCGAATCCCATGACACAAGTATTTAACGAGGTCAAATTTCACAGCATAACCAATTATCTCTAGAAAGGTAAACATGATTGCAGATCCACTACCATGCCCCCTCAGAATGAACAGAAAGAGTTTCAGGCTGAAAACTTCTCTCCTGGTCACATTTTCTGCAATGCTATGGTAACACCAATAATCTATTAAGCCTGCTTGTATCAAGCTTTAAATACATATGGCTATGCTATCACAACTTTCACATTACTGTGATAGAGGACAGAGTCACCTGTGACTGTGACCATCCACACACCAGAAAAAATGGTTGACAGAACTGATGAGGAAAAAGAGACACTTCCAAAAAAAAAGAACAAAAAGGAGTTAATATGTGTTTTCCACTTGCTCTTGAAGCAATGTAGCCAGCTGCCCTTATTGGTAACAGCTGTAAAGGTATAGCTTCTCTTCACTCAAAAAGGTAGGGAATTCATCTGTGCGGTATGAGTGAAGGTGTTGAATGTCTTTCAGGAAGAAATAACCAGTATCAGCTTTTTTCCCTCATGTCACAAGATCCAGAGAAACTCATGCTTTCAGAAGTAAAGTGTTCAAAAATGCTCAAAATTGATTTTTTTTATATCATGCTCTCAACCTGAGAAATTGTGACATTCTGAAAAGCATAGAAGATGCAAATTCTGGAACTTGAATTTTTACGTAAGAGCAATTAAGTTGCACTGATAACGAAACAATCAAAACTAAATTAAATTTTTTGATATATAGGTGGATTCAGAGTGTAGAAAGAAAAGCAGAAAAGCAACAGTGACGGCCTGGAAAGTTACAATGCATTTGTAGTAAAATCTGTTAATCAGTTGGGATAGTTATTATGACAGGTGTGTTTTGAAGATTTTCCCCTTACATGCCAAAAAAAAAAGTGGTTCTTTTCTTTAATTAAATAAATACAGATGGATATAGAGTTTTTGTAAACATTTTAACAAACTTCCCACTCCTTGAAAAAACTTCTGTAAGAAGGAATAATACCCTCTGCATCAGAATTGGATAGGTTGGTTTTTTCTTTTTTTCTATTTTTCTCTTCTGAATCCTCACGTGACTTCATATTCATATGGATTTATCAGACATTATTTCCTCACTCTTCCAAACAAATCTGAGTAAAACAAAAAGCCTGTCAAATGCAGCTCTAGCATGGAAATTTTCTTCCAACTGCTTCTTCCCTCCCTATGAAGAGGCAGAAATAGCCATTTGTCACAGAAGAATAGGAGAATCCATTTTCATAGCACAAGAACAGAATAAATCTGATCACAGATTCTCTTGAGAAATCAGAAAGTTGTTAACTTTCATGGGCTTATTTTCTTACTGCTGTTGGCTCTGATGAAAATTGCAATATCATAGAACATACAGTCCATTTTTGTGGTCACGTTCTCCCATCTTCTCTTCCACACTGCAGCCATTGTTTGTATTGGTTTGAACCTATCTAGTGAAATAGAGCTGGTTCCTTACACTGACCTTCTACATACTTTTGCAATATAAACAAAAAAGTGGAAAAAATGTGGTGTTTTATTCTTATAAAGAGATTTTCCTTTCAAGGCATTTTTTTTATTCTCTCTACTCTGATAGCTATGAAGATACTAATTTACATTTGATTAACTGATTTGATCAGTTTCCCGTAGTGAAACATCATTGTTTCCAGTAGTGTCACATGAAAACATAGTAAGAAAAATATCAGCCAAACAAGTTTTTTGAGAAACACAGCACTATTTATTCTAAGCATGTTATTAACGTAGGTATTTCTGTCATATTTTAGAGTCAGCAAAGGAATCTGGAGATGTAAAAATGTGCTAGTTTTCCCAACTTTCTGATTTAAAAATTATATTTTTTTTCCCAAGTGGAACAACAAAAATTTGTAATTATTGAAATCCCACTTGAAAACAGAATTTTCAGTGTGGTGGGTTGAGTCGACTTGCTGTCATTGAGAGGGGAAATAGCTGCTAGGTACCCTGCACATATCCTGATCTTTCCTGCTGGGTTCATAGCCGGCTTCTCCACAGTTTTTTATTGCTGAGCTGGAACAATGTTCCTGAAGAAAAAATTAAGTTAGTTAAATAGTATTCTCTGTTTTCATCTAACAGTCTCATTTTTATTTATCTAATGGTGATGTCAGTGGATTTGACCTCTGTTACAGTGATACCATAAAACTTACTGCATTGACTCAGAGAACGGGAGGCATTCCTTACTGAAAGTAAGTAGAAAATAAGTGTTTTTATTAATCCACAGTATGTTTGAATTTGCCGTGAGAAATATGCAGTTATAAAAACTGAAAATAAAATATAGTATACTGAATGTATTATATTTGCCTATTTGCAGAAAATAGACAAATTTAGGAGCAGAATTACCACTGATTACCAGGCATATTTGTAGAATAGGGCTGATGGTTAGACTCGATGATCCCAAGGGTCTTTTCCAACCTGAATGATTCTATGATTCTATGATTCTATATTTACATTTGTTTTCACTTACTATCATGAAATTAAAAATATATTATATCGAAATCAGAGAAGTCAAGTCCTAGTGACAGTACTCAGTTTAATTTATTGGGAAAGAGAACCAGATAGTCTTGACTTGCTACCTCCAATATAGACATTACTGTATTTGACACACCTCTAAATTAGGGCCAGAAAAAAGACATCACCATCCCTAGAAAAAGAATTATAACCTCTAGCCAAAGACTAAGGACTGAAACTATGTGGGAACCCCATAGGGTACAGCCTGTTCCTATTGCCAGGGGCTAAACCATGTAGATGCAGGCTGAAAAAGTGCATGTGCAATTTTCAGCTTTGTTTTAGAATTCCAACCTAATGAGAACAAGGTATCACGTCTGCATTTTGATTTCGTTGAAGAATAGCTCATTATCTACCCAGGTAGACAGAACAGAGTACATAACTGAATACTGGAGGTCATATTTTTGGGACTTTATTTTAGAACACAATTTACATTTAGAAGATATTTGAAATGACTAATTACTGAATACTGGAGGTCATATTTTTGGGACTTTATTTTAGAACACAATTTACATTTAGAAGATATTTGAAATGACGAATATTGAGTCAGGGTGACCTGTATAAAACACAGTGAAAACAGGTAGCATAACACAAGTCCAACATTCTGCTTTCTAAATCAGAATAAACTATAAAGTTTTCTAAAACAATGTTCTCAAGAAAGAAATCTTAGAATGATAGCTTTTGTTTAATATCAAAAATATTCTTTTTAAAAAAAATAAATCAAACAAATCTATTGAAATGAAAATGTATCACTGAAAGAGGTTTCAAATTTTAAAAACTAGGAATTTGCAATAATTTCTCCCATTTTTCTCCCTTAAAATTTTTGACAAAATCTATGTTTTCTTGAAATATTTTGGCTTAGTTAAAGTGATGTTTTTGATTAACAATTTACTACAATTAAGTATTTTGCATGCAATTTACCTTCTAGGATTAGAATGATCTCACATTGAGAAAAAACAGTACCAAGGAGAAAATACTTCCAATAAAACATTCAAATGCGTATTTTTTTTCATTATATGTATTTTCTGTGTACTACAAAAAAGAAGCCTTCTGCTACCTTCAGTTACTGCCTATTGAAACCGAGTGATTGTTTCAAATACTGTAGTTTAGAGCTTGACTTCCTATAGTTTTACTATTCATTTCCTCTCAGCAAGAAATAATGAATTCAGAATAATCTTCAGTTAAAAATCTTGCTGTAGTACAATGAAGAAAGTTTGATAGAAATGGAACTGTACCTTATGTGTATAATAGCCTCCATTTTCTGGCGAAGGAAACACAATTTTACTTATTAGAATAACAACACAGTTTTAAATAGTGCACTATTACACACTGCATTCAAGTTTCTAAGTTCTGTCACCTTAAGAAAACAAACAAAAATGCCATAGATATTGCTAAATAATACTCTGGCTCTAACATACCTCATAATTTCTCTTATACATCCCTGTAAAACTTATTTCTCTCTTTCCTAGCAATTCTGCTAAATTCTGCTCAAATATATATATAAAAAATAATCCTACAGGATGACACAAGACTACTGCATACAATATGACTTATTCTTTGAGTTGGTGGCTGGTAATTGAGATTAATGTCAGTCATCCTTTACTATTTGTCAAATGATCCTGTAGTAGCAGCCTGTCCACCCACAATTTAAGCCAGAAAACATGACTCTCACCAAAAGTGGCTGAGCTCCCCAGAAGCAGACCTTGAGCCAAATCAGAGGCAAATGGAGGCAAATTGATGAGGCTCACCCCTCAAATTGCATGGAACATGCATGCCTGTGATAATGTGTGCTGCCACTGGATGTCACTGATGTTCCGCTTGCACAGCATACATAATTAAAAGTCATCTAGGAACAGAAGACCCTCTGCCACACACATTGAGACACCATTAATAAAATCTAGCCCAATGAGAAATGTAACAGTTTAAGAAGTATAGGTTGGCTACTTTAACAAGATTCATTTCAGTTGAAGAATAATTTACAGGTTCATTCTACAGTTGGGGCGGGGAAAGGGAATCTCATTTTACTCTGAGGTGCTAGCAGCAACAGGTCGTGATATGAGATACTGAGCTGCCCAAGCACTGAATTCCCATTTCCAGAAACTATCCATTGATAAAAGGTAGCTGCTTTCATGAACCTTACTATTTGGTTGGGAGGGATCATCCAAAAATAGCTGTCAGATAAAAATCAGGCTGTCAGAGCCAAAATAAATAATTTTAAATAAATCATTCTCTCCATAAATGTGTCAGAGGAGTTTATAGCAGTCTTATTTTATGGTCTCTGACCAGTTTCTGATTTTTCTTGATGTTTTTATTACTTCTGTGGAAAATAAAAGAACATAATATCTTTAGGGAAAAGTCCTCACATTTTCACTACCTTACAAACAAGAAATGACTAGCTGAGACAGTCAAAGGAGTATGATGTTCTGTCTTTATTCAAATTCAAACTTCTTTTCATCCATTTTGTTCAATTTCCTTTTTCCATTCTTACTTTTCTCAGAGATTTTTTTACATTTTTTACTGATATCTTTTGAATTAACCATTCAAGAAAAAAGGGTATTGCTAAAACCTAAGTTACGGCACACCATAATGACCTCCTATCCTCACTCAGGGCTTATGCAGAAATCCAGATGTGTCTGCTGTGGATTCCAGCTGTACTCCAAGTCTATGTGAGCTTAAGTTCCAGTTGAAGCACCACCGAACTAAGTCAAAACAGCACAAAGCCTCCAAAACCATCACCCATCCTAATCAAATATTTTCACCTCTCAGGACTAGGCGCTATACTAACCTTGCTGTCTATATGGCTTGGGTCATACAATGCTATCTAAAACTCTTTTGTTACAATATATGTATTTACTTATCCTCAGATATTTCAAACTCAACATCCTACACATCTGTTTTATCTAGCACTTTAATCTTGACAAGAGCCCAGGCTGCATAGTTTTTTTCCTGTATCCCAAGAAGCCTGCTGGTGTTTTCTATATGGAACAATGGCAACAGATTCACTGCTCCTTTTATTTGACTTCGGATTATATAAACCACTGGCAATTTAGCAGTTACTGCAGACGACAGAAACTTGTGTCTACACAAGCAAAGGGCCACTACTTACAAATTGCGGCTTTGCAAAAGATAATTTCCATTTTGGAACAATGGCCTGAAATCTGTTACAGAAGCCAAGACAAAGAGGGCAAATCAGGTACCATTTATTGCAGCGTCTTCCGTCATTGCTGTTCAGTTTTATTATAATCTATTGTTGGGCTGGTAGATGCACTGGGTAACTGCTGATATTCACAACCAGTGGTTTTATCTGCTTCCATGGTAACAATGAACTTTCATGTTCATTAGAAGTAGAGATATCCCCAAAGTTGACCTGATACATGCTAGGAACATTATCTCAACCCTTTAGAGGCAGATGAGAAAAGTAATCAAGAAAAATAAACAGTACAAGACAGACTTTCAAGTATTTTTTCTTCTGAAAGATTTCTCATATTTTTTCTTTTGTGGTGTGTTTTAACAGAAACAGCAAAACAATTTCTTTTAGCAAGATGCTGATACATACCCTTTCTCATTTATCTTTGGTAGAAAGTTTCTCTCTTAAGCAGAGTCTCTTGTTTTCCTTTTTTAAGTGGTACTTACGATAAAATATATTTCTGGTCCACTAGCAGCTGGTGAGTACAGTCAGAAGTTCATGTTCTTGTTTTGGGTTTTGGTGAGTTTTTTTGAGAGTAAATATACAATTTAGAGACTCGTATTTTAATGCCAGAGGAGACTATTAAGACCATCTCTTGAAGTTCTGAAAACCCTGGCATATAAGAATCACCTGGTCATGTGCACCCTGATATTTAAATCTGATAGTATAGCATGCATTTATCATAGGAAATTAGTGTAGTAACTTAGGTATCACTTCTTAAGACTCTGGTTTTTATGAGCATCTCTATATGTAATATAACGAAAGTTAAACTAAACAGTAAACCCCATTTTTCCTTCACATTTTTCAAGAGATGACTTGAAAGGATTTTTCTATGAGCTTACCACATATTGACCTGGAACGGTAGCCATTCTCTTTACCATGATGAAAAGTATCCACTACATTTGGAATCTTCAGTGAAAATGCAACTTAATATGGTGGCATGAAGAATTTTAAATTTAGTTTTCCATTCACAAAGGTCAGAGATTCAGCCACAACTACTAAAATCCCCCTTTTGTCTGTAGCAATTACTCAGATTAGTAGAGTTAGGATAATGTAGGATTTGAATGGTATCACAGTGGTACAGAGTATAAAAACAAATAGAACTGGTTATGCAAACAGTTTAAGAGATTGAAATCTTCTACCTCCTATGCCCAATGCAGTTATACTCTCTCAACTAAATTTGTCATAGTCATAAAAGTCTTAAGTCTTTGTGTAATGGAAAAAGGTAGATAACATGAAATATCTCTATTAGTAAAATCAAGAATAAATTTAAGAAAAGTGAAAAATTCAACCTCTAGATTACTTTGCTAGCTATCATAGGCAACCAAACAATAGAATTTACAGGCATAACCTTCTGATTTTCATAGGAATACTGAGACACTGTTCAGGCTTTTTTATTGAAGTCGATGTGTTCACAAAACTGGAGACAATTTTCCAAAAATAAAGTGTGGTTTACAGGGTCCAACCACGTGTACAGATTTTTAAGAGTTTTAATCTACAGCTTTTGGGGCAAATTCAATCTACTACATCACTTAGGGTAAATACCCATAATGGAATTCCCAAATGAAATCAAATGGAAGATCAGACCCACAGACTAGGTAATCTCTACCTTTGCCTGAGAAGTACGTTTTAAGCCTGATCAAGCCACCTTATTTAAAATTTTAACTAAGTCTTTATCCAAAGAAAACCTAAATTTTCCAGCAGGATTCTTTTCACAGTGTAGCTTTGAATTAGCTTACAAAAAGATAACCAAATTGATCCAAGCTTACAAAAAGCCTCCCCACTTGATCTTCCCAGAAGTCATTCTTTTGGAAAATAATTTTGTGCACAATGGTGGTTTCATTTGAGAACATAAACAAGAAATAAGTTTGCAAGAAACATACCAGTTGGATCTGAAGTTGATAAAAGGAACTTTTTATCCACTGTGACAGTGGCTATGGAATGAGTTACAATCCTTGCCTTCAGAAAACAGAAACCTGAAAGAAAAATGTTTTATGTTTAACTATAATAACTATAGTTAGATAGAATTTTCCATCCTTTTGCTACCATTAATCTTTGTATTTTATTTCTGTGATGTTCCTTTCATTTGGTCATGGCCCTTCAGCTGAACACCTATATTATATTTCTGTCGTCTCCCACACATCTAAACTCCTCCACAGAGGCACAGAAAAAAAAGAAATACAAAATATTCCTGTTAGGAACCTCACCACTTTTCCTTCATTTTGTTGTGCACATGTGATAACACAGTATGTGTTATTATTCCAGAAATTGCAGCAAAAGATAAATTTGTATCCTTCATGAAAACTATTGATAATTTTTTAAGAACACAACATAGGCCTCTACTCATTTACATACTATCTTGCTATGTGGATGTAGAGTTAACATGATGAGCAGACAGCTTAGGCAGCTGAGATATCAACTCAACCTATTCATTACCATTGCTCAAGTGTTTGTTTCTCCAGCGGAGCTGAGTCGATGGCATAGATCGTGTGAGCCTTTCTAATCAATTGCTGTGCTAAATCAATATAAATTACTTTAATTCAATAAGGAAGATCAGGCAGGCCATAAAAAATGCTAAACAGAGGTAAGAAAATATATCTATAAGCCTTAGTTTAAGGCTTTTCTTTTGATAGAGATTCTGTTCAGATTTGCCATTTTAAGTACCTAATGAAATACTGCAACAGCAAGAGAAAAAGCTTAGGCCTTGTATACATGTCTAAAACAGCTTCAGCACCCTATACCTCCAAAGAGCAGGTCTCTGCCTGACTCTTCGACAACAAAATACTTAAGGATCAAGGACATTCTAACTCCATGCTCTGTGAGGAAGCTGAAAGTTGTGGCCAGAGGAAAGCCACGGTATGCCCTAGCACAGATCCCTGCTCTAGACCTCGTGACTGATGCAGCAGGCACATTCTGCATGGTTCAGGTCAAGATTCAGAATGCCAAAGAAAACAGCTCAGAGATCATGAGCTCATCTTCAGGACGCAGTCAGTTTCCCTTGTATTTATTCTCTCTGAATACTTTAATCATATACTTACAGTAATAAGGGAGGAGAACCCTTTCCCAATTTTGTTACTAAGCAGGACTTTGTACTAAACTTAGTTAGGTTGGTTGAGACCCACCTCTTGAATGAGAACTCTAACCACTACTTTGCTCTGTGGCAGGACTGCTCCCTCTTGCAGTGACCCAGTGTTGAGGAAAGGTGGGCTTGTCACTGTGTTCAATGCAGTCCATGCTGTGAATAAATCATGTCTAATGGATATGCCGCTCTGGTGGAGTTAGGTCATTCCCTGACCTTCTTGGCAAGAAGACATGAAATATAGCTAAAAGACAGTCTACTGAACCTAGATGCTTATGAAATACTTGGGTTCCACAGCATGCAACTCTTCAGTGTAACAGTTATAAAGATCAATGCCTGGCAGGGTAGGGGGTGAGAAAAAAATAGAAAAAGGAAGTAAGTGACAGTAGCATAGCTGCCTATTTCTTACCTGCCTGTGCTGTAGGGGATAATTCAGAAAAATTAGGTGAAAGGATTGGAACGTTGCAATTTAACCTCAAACCATCACCTTAATCACCTTAAAGGATCAGATTTTACATCCAAATACTCCTCCCTTATGAAAAAGAGTAGGAAAATGTACGTATATTCTGGAGAAGAAGTAGATAATGTAAAATTGTACACACAAAACTTAGCTAAAATGGGCTGTTATTTAATATTTACTTCAGTATCTTCAATATCCCCTTGAGAATGTCAAATTATTTTTTTCTCCAAATGGTTTTTATCCCTAAGGGAAGGCATTTGCAATTCTTTCTCTTTTCAATTCAACTAATTGTAATCTTTAGCCCGTCTATATTAAAAAAGGTAATTTCAGAAATACAAAAGTAAATTCATCATGACATCTGAACAGAGGTTAACCACATCAGATCCCATAAATAGTAAAAGAAATTGTATGACTAAATCTCCTTAACTCAGAATGAATATTTAACACTAAAGTCAAAGCTCTCAATTTGCTTATATTGTGTGAAAGAGTGAAAAGAAAAATGAACTTGCTGTGTTATTAATGTTTTAAAACAAAATTCTCTGCTGTTTATACAGGCTAACAGTTCCATGATTTATTTAAATTTATGTTGTAGGTTGTACCCATATTAACATCATAACACTTTCTTCATAAGGAGATGAAATGCATCATAATGTCTCCTCAGGAGTTGCTGTAATGCATCAGTGTCAGACTGTGTCAGGGTGCTCCATTATTGATGATATTTGCACTGGCATTTTGGTCCACTCAGAAGCACCAGGGTGATTTTGAAGTGTGCCTAGGTGAGCAAAACATTTCCTCAGATATCTTAAATAAGACATAAGGAAACCGAAAAAAAAATTACTTCCAGAGTAGAACATTTTCTGTTTTCTTTCTTTCTTTGTGTTCATTTTTACCCTGACTACATTAAAATATTCAAAACAAGAGAGCACCATTTTTACATCACATATGTGTAAAAGGTAACAGAACTATTGTATTTCCCAGCACATGCTGTTTGGCACAATATATTTTTAGACTTCTCACATAAGCCTAGCATAATAATTTTGACTGACATAAAAATCATATTATATGCCATGCAGCATTTATTGTTAATGGGTCAGCTGAACCAGCTCCCAGCTAAAGAGTAGACCTCAGCTACCAAACCAGAGCAGCTCTCCACAGCGACTCTCCACAGAACATTTTTATATGCCATTACTAATCCCTGATTGAACCAGTCCTCACATAATGTATTTTTTTTTAAGGCAGAAATATCATATTATACTCAAAATATAAAAATATCTCTAAGTCTGCCTCTGGTGGGGATTTTTCACACTAAATATAAAACTTCATAAGAAATATTCTATAATATTAGCTAAATGGCTAAGATACACAAAGAAAATGCCTCGCAAAAAATGTGAATGACTTAGTTTTAGTTAGAAGAAGAATTAAATATTCTAATTCTGTTAAAAGCAAATACCCCTGCATTAGGAGATCAAGCTGAATGGCTAGACAACATCAGAGCCTGATGTTCTACAGATACCTAATTCTATAGAGAAATAAATAATGTCATAACTTGATTCAACTATTCAAGACATGAGATTGATCATTATAACAGTAATGATCATAGAATTTGGCCTTGGAGCAAGCACAGGGAGTGCACAGCCTTACCCAAAGCTCTGTCACTTGTGACAACAGTCACTGATGTGTAAAATTCTGTCTTCTGATTCATGTGTGACTGTCACTGGACATAGGTGCAGGTATGTATCTGCGTGCAAAGTTATTTTTTTATTTTTCCCACTCTGAAGTGGTTAATTTTCACTGGAAAAAAAATCACAGACAAGTTTTAGTATTACTGTCAGTCTGGAGTATATATGTTTTTTAAAAATATATCTAGTAAAATATTCAAACATCTCACAACTTGATCCTATCTTCTTCCCTTGAAAACTGGATGATGCATCCAAATGCAAGAGAAATAAAGGAGTTGTTATAGCAATATCTGAGGTTTTTTCTTTCCTTAAGTGATAAAATGCCCAGATTGAATGATTCCTTTAGGCAGTGTTAATAGAAGAGTTAGTTCTCCAGCACATTCTTTCATGCAGTCCTGTTTTTCTCCCTCTTCTAAGTGTCAGAAAACCTAACTCTATGTTTAGTATGCATTATATATCCACTTCAATGCATTCATAACAGATCAAAAAGAAAAAATGGAAGTCTAAAAAAAATTCGGTGAGGTGTGAATAATGATATCTTTGCTAGATAATGCCAGTAGCACTCTCATTCTAATTTTCTAACTCTAAAAATGCAGAGGAAAATACTTTCTTTGTGGCTGTCACCCTTTCTTCTTGTTTCAGATGGCAACAATAATTTTCTTAGCTTGACTTAACTGGAGAAAAATCTGATGCCACGGAACATTGTTGAAGCACTCCACAGCCCTATTTCTTCCCTCTTGCTATATTTCAACCACCTTCTTCTCCTGTGTTTCCAGCAGCATTGCTAGTTAACTTCCTTCAGAGGCCTCATGCTTCCTCCTCTCATTTTACCCCTTATACCTGAACTGCTCTTTGCCTTTCAGGTCAGTTAGTGCTTCACCTCACATCTTCTCTGGAGATATTCAAAACCCTCCTGAATTCATTCTTGTCCACCTGTTCTAGGTGAACCTGCTTTGGCATGGGAGTTGAATTAGATGATCTCCAAAGGTCCCTTCCCAGCCCTACAATTCTGTGTGATTTTGTGTGACTCACGTGCCATCCCAGACCTAACCTCTTCCTTACTAACAGCAATGCATTGTCAAGCCATAAAGACTCTAACAATGCTTCACTACTCATCACTTTGCTTTCCAATTTATCCTTTCCATTCTGTGTGCTTCTTCCATTTTACCTAATGCCAGATGGCAAGCCCAGCCATGACACAAGTTGCCCACATGCATCTGCAAAAGGACATCCCAAATACTTTCAGAGTCTCCAGTCTCAGCAAAATTGACTGGCATAGAGATGCTAATCAAAGACTCAGAGAACGTGGGCTCAGTTTTTGACTTTTCATAGATCTCTTGTATAATTTTGGTTATCACTTAAAGACCGCACTGCTCTGCTCCAAAACAGAGCTAATTCACTTGAAGCTGAGCTCATTCATAAACCTGGCTGAACATCTGAGTTTAAAACCAAACCTGAAAGCAAGTGCTTTTCCTATTATCTTTGATGTTTCACATACATTTTGCACTTAATAGTAGGGATTCT
This sequence comes from Nycticryphes semicollaris, assembly GCA_013400055.1. NCBI lineage: Eukaryota > Metazoa > Chordata > Aves > Charadriiformes > Rostratulidae > Nycticryphes > Nycticryphes semicollaris. Next base: position 98,248 of record VXBJ01002320.1, read on the forward strand.
CATAATTCTGTAGATTTGCATGGAGTGCTAAAATTATACCATAGTATTACTGAGCATAAGAAAATTCTCATTGTCAGTCTGCCTGTTACTTATATAAAACACAGTTAGATCAGGCAGGTGTTATTCACCAAAANGCGGGGTGAAATCAAAAAAAAAAAAAAAAAAAAAAAAAAAAAAAAAAGAAAGCAAAGTTTGACAATCCTCATAGGATAATAACACACCAGAAATGGGAAGGAATATTTTTTTAAAGGGAATGAGATTCTTTTTTTCCTTTTCCAGTCTAGATGAAGAGAACCTTTCCTTAATTTTCTGAAGAACAGTAGCACTCAGTGGTGAAGAAGCACTAATTATGTGACTAACAGAGGGGACACAGTATCATTACTAATGCAGCCTGGAAAAGCTCTGCCTTGGACACAGTGTCATTACTAGTGCAGCCTGGAAAAGCTCTGCCTTTTGTAAAATAGGTGGCAACTACCTGATACCTATAGTATAAGACCTCATTTATTAAGGTGATTAGCCAACAACACGGTTAAGAAATCTGAAAATTAAAACTATACTTTTCTATTTTGTTTACTATTCTGCAGTCAACATCATATAGAATTTCACCATGACAGCACCATAATATTATATGACATTTAATTTTCCCACATAAAGCAAGACAATTAACATTAAACCAGAATGTAAAACCCCTGTAAAACAGTGACTAAAGTTAGGAAAAATTAAATTAAAGAAATAAACTGTATTAAAAACATCATTCAGAATGTACTAATGCCTTAAATTTACACAGATTAGGTTTCAATTGATAGTTTGCAACTGACAGTATTGAATTTTCACACGAATGAAAATAAAAATTGCTAAAAAACATTCAGTGATAAAATTCTAGCCTCATATGTCTTGCTATCTAAACATAGTGTTTTCTGTCAGATAGTTTTAATACATTATTTATCATGTATAAGCATACAATATCAGTCCTCGCATATGCAGATGTGAGAAAATTTAAGGTCATACCTTTTTCAGCCATGTACTTCTCAGTGTACGTATATCAATAAGAATACTTAGCATAATTCTCTCTTCTAATATATTTCATGCTACACATTTCATAAATTAATTCAGTGAAAGTAAGCACAATTGCTTCCAGAAAAGTAAAATGTGCACCTGAAAGGATAATACCTTGGACTTCAAAATACTTACCTTCATAGGGAATAAATAAGAGACTGTATTCCTTTATATAATACAGTTACTGATCAAAGAAAGATCAGGATAACATGCTTTGAACTTCATCCCATAATGGGTTAATTGCCTATGTGCACTTTTCACTGCCTTAGGCCCCATTTAATTTAGTAACCTATAAACAGCTCAAATGTCAGTTTTATTACATCCTTTTACATATTCTACAAAAAGTGATTCCAGAGCATATTTATTTAACTTGGGTGAAATACATGCTCAGAACATGTTTAATATGTAAAACATCACCCTTCTCTTCATTCTTTGATGCATCACTCCTACAAGTAATTAAATTTCAAACATAACCAATAGACCCTTGTGGACAAGCCATCTTTTGTAAGCCAGAAGTGCCACCATGACAGATCACAATCCTAGATCTCAGGCTGGTGTGCAAGTCTGAATGCATAAATGAAATACTTTCTAGGGCTGAAAGAAATTACCAAATGTTGAGGCATTATGGAAATAATTTCCATGTGTAATTTTAGTATTTTCTGGGACTTATATTTCTCAAAACTTGTGACAAAGCTCAAGGTGTCCACAACTCCTTATGGAATGTTGATGGAACAACATGGAGTTCCCACGGCTGTTCCACATCTGTATGTTTTTTCTCCACCTCCATTCCCAAATGGAATCAAGAATTTACCTAAAATACATTTTTGTACACTGAAAGAACAAAAGGCATAAGATGGATGAAGCAATCTTGTTTATACAAGCTGATCTGTTTACTATTATTTATTAATTTTGAACTTATTACCATGCTGCACAGACCTCTGCACTCATTTTAACTTAAAAAACAAAGATTAATAACAAGTTGCTAACACACAGGTAATCCTCACACAATGAAGGCTGTGTTGGTTCTCTTATGAAGGCTCTAACTATGACTTCCCAGAATAAAGGCTCTATCTGCATTCATTAATAAAATCTCATTAATCAAAGTCATGAGTGGAAAGAGATGTAATTTAAAAATCACAATTCGATCCTACTCAAATACTCAACCATAGTTTCTAGGCTTGATTTCTACTCAAAGGTTAGTTTGCATGTAATCTGCCTCAGAAGATCCTCTTCCAGTGTGAAACTACTTTCAGTGTACGTGCACACAACCTACATTTCTCTTGGAAAGGGATTAACATAGCTCTGCAAAATCATGTACTGAACTTCAGAAATTGGTGTTGACAAGGGCTCCCTCTTGTGATAATGTACTGAATCCAGATTCATCCTGAGGTATTAGACAGGACAGGAGTGCAGATACCTCACTAAGGGGTTAGGGAATGTCAAGGGGATGGTGCCCTGGAAGCTGAGGATGTGTACACTTGTCCTAACTACTGAGAAAAAAACAGAGGACCTGGGAGTTAGGAAGAAAAATACATACAATGACATATGACTGTTCACATGAACATGGATTTTTACAAGAGTTATGAGAACAGTCCTAAACCTTTGCAATATTAGAAAAGCGCTTATGTATGGAGTTATTCAATAACTGCTTTTATTTTAATTCAGTTCTCCTTTAACACACTTATCAGTATTATTTCTACAAAATTTGTCGTTTGATTAAAACCAAATTCTCTCTTTCCCTTTTAAAAATAGTTAAAATATCATTCTGTGATTTCAGCCTAATAAAAACATAAACCACCATATTTTTTTAAGTTAATTTAACTCCCTAAGTAAAGATCAGTGAAATTCAGCAAGGTCTGTGAGCATTAGGAAACTTGAGACTTCTGAATAAACATTTTTTTTTCTAGTATTCCTTACTTTCTCCTCTCAGAGGTCAAAGCCAAGGAACAAAATCAAATCTCTAGTAGACAGCAAAACCAAATTTTATCCACTACCTGAAATGTAAACTAATTGAAAATGGAAATTGCATACTGCAGGAAAAAGTTTACATAAATAGACACTACTCTTTCTGATGATTATAGTATGTCAATAGTGTGGGAATACAAAGTTTTACTATCCCTTTCAACTTTGGTTTGGTCATTTGCCATTGTAAGTACTGCATATGATATAAACTATAAACTGATATTGTAAATGCCAAACTGAAAAGATGCATGCAGAGAGCTCAGAGTAACTTGAATTAAGTAGCTATTCTCAATGAGCTCTGCATATGCATACCATAGGATATTCCTAAAATGTCATCTAAACCCAATAGCTGCCTACATGAAATCTAGATGTTCCTAAATTGGGTCATTATACATTTGCCTCCCTTAAATGAGTTGACACGGGTCAATGTTGTCTTCAAGGAGAAAAACAGTTTCATCAGTTCCAGATAGTGATTTCTCACAACAGGAATCTGAAGGCGTTTATTCTTCCAACCTACAGGCTTTTGCGTATCTTACTACCATTTCTTCTTTTAGCTTATTGGTACCATTTTCTATAGTATGAGCTCAAAAATTCTGACTGCACAAAGGCTTATCTATAAATTGGAACAAATGGATACAGATTTTTCTAAAAAAGTACCTTGGAAGTGTACTTGGCTGTAGTAATTTTTGTATCGAAACATCATCAGCTATGTATTTTTGTATAAAGTATATAGTATCTTCTCAGTAGGATACAAAAGCAAGCAGACACCTATAAATAAATTCACCATCTGAGATTCAGGAGCAGAGTAAAATCTGGAGCTTATTTGGAGCCCCAGCTATTTCAGTCAAATTTCTTATGGCTGCAAAGTTTCAGTCCAAGAAAGTCTGCAACAAGAATTTTGGTCACAATGGGCCACATGCAATATAAGGAAGCAAGAAAGAGAAACAGTAGAATACCAAAATAATTGGGTGCTGCTTCTATTTTGATTTCACTGATTCCAGTGTGCACATTAATCTCCGTAGGCTTAGCGGAGAGCAAGGAAGCCAAAAATGACAGGCTGTTCCAAACTGCTTAAGGACACATATTTATATTAAAAAGCCATAGACTAATTTTTGAGGATGTGGAAGGGAATGTTTTAAACATTCAGTTGTGGGAAATGGCAAGAGTTACTTCCTTTTGAGATACCAAAATAAATATAACAACACAAGACTGAGTTACACCAGTAATTATAGATTTCTTTGGCGTTCTGAGAAAATTATAAAGTGTATTTTTATGTCAATTATTATTTTACCTACTGCTCCTAGAATAATGGTAGTAAATGAAGAACATAAGGTAAACCTGCATGTGAAATCGTATATTTGTATATTTATTTTGTATTGTATTTTTAAGCACCCAAATTAATCATGATGCCTTTTCATATTCATTTACCAGCAAAATACCACCATTAAAATGGTCAAAAGAGTGACATCTACAGAGTCCATACGATACAAGGCATAAAATTTTCCAAAATATTTTCGTTAAGCATTTGCAGTACTAGACTTAGTTGTAATTAAGATATCACAAGTGTTGCTAGCTATAACAATGTTTTATATAAAGAAGGATACAACTGAAGTAGTATATGGGGCACTGTAAGATAAAATCACCAAGAATATCCCAATATTCATTACCCAAGTCCAAATTATTCCCAGAAATTCTCATTAGATTCATTAAAATAATTTAAGTCACACAAGTAGAGCTTTTTTCACTCTTGACTTATACTTAGCTGAACTGAAAACTAAATTTTAGTTGTTTTCATATACCACCAGTGAAAGTGTACAAGGATATTTGAAAGGCCAACTTAGTACTTTAGCCTAATACCCAGTTAGCTTTAACAGAGGAATTGAGGGTTAGGGGTGGGTGGACTTCATACACAGGCATGTTGTCCAGACCTCATATACAGGCAGTACTGGACTGGGGATCTATCAGAGGAATGGTGCTGGGATTGTAAGATGTGGCTGCAGGAAGAAGATACTTTACCTCCATGGTCTTTTGACAATGATGGAGGATTCACTACTGGCCGATTCCTGCTACTTAATTTCTTCGCCGCATCACTGAAATAGGCAGATCAGTCAAAACAAACCTACAAAAAATTAGCTAGTAGAAGCCAGTTACCACTGATTAAAAAAGACGCTTGAGCTTTTGAGATTTTTTCCACCAGATCTTTATCCCTCTTATCATTTTAGGGATACCATAAGCATGAGTGCCAACATAAATCTACTTACTAACTCCAATATTTTTTTATGTACTAGAAGCACATAATTTGTCTTGTACATGGATATGACTGTGAGCATGAAAATGTATCTGTAAATGTGTATTCCAAGTGGTTAAATACTCGCAGAGTTTTCCTTGCTGTGAAATGTTCTCAGTTTCAAAGTTTTTGTGAGAAAAATCAAATTCTAGACAACTGTGAGAAAACAGAGGGGGAAAAAGGAACCCAAGTGGAACTTACCAAGCCCTAATTTCATTCTAAACGTGGATTTAAACAGGAAACTTCAGGCAAGATATGTACCACAAATAAAAATGTGGTGATGTAAAAATAAACATAGACTTCCTATTCATGCTAGTAAGTAAGCAGTCACCAGGTCTGGCTATGCAAAGGTAACAGCTGATAATACAGACCATACAACTGCATATCCAGATGAGACAGGTTGAAAAAAAATGGGCCTAGTTATTTGTTTTCTAATGAATTAATAGTTCAGCACTTTTATTTTTGCACATTTTGTGCCTGCCTTTTCAGTTGTTAGTATTATACAGATATATTGATGAAAAATACTGGAAAGGGAGTTATGCTTCCTATGAAGTCATGAACACCATCTCTTATTGATACGATCTAAGCTAAAAGCATTACTACACTGCAAAATCAGATCATAATTTTATACTCAATCTTTTTCATATTAAAGTTAAAGAATCTTGGAAAAAATTCAGAAATACTTGTTTTGCAATTACAAAGTTTTGAGTTTAGTCTCTCTATTTAACGTAGACCAGGACATCCTATGTACTACCATAAAGCTTATCAACTTTGGCTCAAGGATCAATTTAGAACCAGTTTTCTGAAGAGAAATGTGTAACAATGTGTCTACAGAGAAAATAAACAAACAAAAGCCCTGATCAAACCGCAATTCACCTCTGAACAAGGAAGGGGATGAGGACAAACCACAGTTATTAGTCATACTGCTTAACAGGAAGCACACAGTAATGTAGTGTGGTAAGGGTGATCCATACATGCAAACAAAAATTTACACTAGAGAGACCGTATTTCAGGAACACTAAATGTTACAGTTGGAAAATTACTGTTCAGTTTTTGGCATATCCTAGATCCCACAGTTTACACGTAGTTTATTAGAAATAATCAAGCTCCTCTTGGAAAAGTTGACTGAATCACTAGGAATCTCTGTTGAAGTATAGCCATTCAGAAGCTTAGACATATGGTCAGGAAGGTTTCCTAATTGTTGCTAATAGGGAAAGAGAAACAAGATGAAAACAAAGAAATTTTTAAATGTCTTTAAATACTTTGTTTTCAAGTTTAGAATCTGAATGCAAACAAAATGTCACATTCATTTTAATTAGTATTTAAATAATCTTCTTTCCTGATAGTTCACTTATTACAAAGTTACTTTATTTATTTAATGAAAAATTCATAGAACCCTATTGCTAATGCCACTAAAAATTCTGACCAATTAGGCACAGTTAAGTTTGAAAAAGTAGATCCCTGCTTATAGAGATCTCCTCTCCTGCTATTTAATTTATACTGTTTTAAAGGAAAGATTTGGTATACGTTTTTTGCAAATATCATTCTATATAAATTCAATATAATTCCAAGACATGCTAGTGGAAACAGAACACAAAGTAACAATCAAACTGGTCGCTTAGATTAAAGGAAATACTGTTACAATATTGTAATTGTATTCGCAACAGAGGACAAAGAAATCCTTCTCTTCCACCTGGATCAGACCGTTGTTGCAGAGAGCTTGGCTGGCTGATTCTTATCCCCTGAAACCAGCATAATGTCCCAGGTTACTTCGACAGTCTCAACTTGGCAGCTGGTTTACCACAAAGTCTGTTGGTGTCACATGTGTGGGGATGGGCTGTGCTCTCCAGGACTTGGGAGCTGAGGTGTACTGAGCTGTTCCATCCTCTGCCACAGACATGTTTTGGCACTAAATGGTACTCTGATGACTGCCAGGAGCAGGGTTTCCTTTCCATTTAAAGGGATGAGCTCTAAATAAAAGGAGAGTATACTCTTAGCAATAACTTCTGGGTTTGTTTGGTAATTCTGGTCTTGCCTTGCACAGAGCGCAGTATCTTGAGGCCACAATTTGTTTGCAGCTCTTACGTGTGCATGAGGGATTTTCTCTGATTGTTGTGACCACAAGTTTTTCTGCCCACAAATTTTAATATAATATGTGATTGCCATTGGGATAAAGAAAATTTCATTTTGACTTTTAAATGGCTTTTCTTTGAAATGGCTTAAACCCCAACAAATTCAGAGTTGCACTAGTCTGTATGGATTCAAGGGAAACCCTGCTCCCATGCCAGAAGTTTTTCCGCTCATTCACACAGGACATGTTTTTCCTTTGTAATAGAATAGATATCATTATCACTATATTCTTTCACCAAAAAATGCCTTTAAGCATTATGAAAGAAATTACAAAAATGTGCTTGTACTACACATATAGCTGAATGTCATATTAGCCAGAATGGAAATCATCAAGTTTTACCTTGGATTCATATGCACTGTGATCTCTGAGGACTTTGAGCTGACATTAAAAAAAAAAAAAAAAAAAAAAAAAAAAACAAAAAAAAAAAAAAAAAAAAAAACACCCACACCCAAAGACATTCACATTTGGAATTGTGTCTGTAGGTCAGAATTGCTAGCTTCAGTGTCAAAATTTCACTCCACTGCCAAGTCAAAGTCATCAATATTTCACACACACACAAAAAAAGGCATGATCTTTTGCTTTTTAATCCACGTCTACTGCTTAGTCAGGTAAAAACATGGAACGATATATGGGCAGCAAAGTTAGAGACATATAGGTATATTTAATATGAAAGACATTGAATATAACATCCAGAGAACAAAAAACAAAACAAAATAAAAACAATAACACAAACAAAACAAAACAAACAAACAAAAATCAAAAAGAAAAACCCAACACCACAAACAAAAAACGCTGAACACAAGACTGGCTAGGAAAACTACCTGTCACTGGTAAATTCAATGAAAAGAAAATGCCCCTTAAATGAACACTGTTTAGCTGCAAACATAACTGAGGAACAGTCAAACTCAGAGCAAGTTCAACAACATATTTTGAAACAACATTATAGCAACACAACAACCTATTTATTTTATTTTGCTTTGTTTTGGTTTATTTATCAAGAACTATTTTCTGGGCCTTGCTGAGTCACTAATATTGTTCACTCATTTCTTCACTGAGATAAAGAAGAACATACGCTCTAAATTGAGCATTCCTCAAGCAAATTCCTGAGCAAAGCCTAGAGAGAAGGTTTCAGTTAATCTCTATAGTATGCCATTTTTTATATAATTGTAAATCCTATAAAGGGAACAAGTGTCTTACCTTATATTGAACTAGTTACTATTCAGTACAATATTCATAATAAAATTATACTTTATTGTGTTTTTCACAGCTAACATATTTGGTTTAAGTTATACTTTGACTAGTTTAGAATACAAATTAAGGAAATAAAATGAGCAGATTCAGCAAATTAGTCTAGAACATACCCACTCTGAACTTAGGATATGCTGAGATAACTAAGGAGTTACGCATATTGAAGTCCAAAGGCTGTTCTTATCCTCTTTGATATACACACACTGTACATGTTGACATTTATTCCTCTGGAAAATTTTTTTTATGCTCTGATGGTTCCTTCCACAGCCCCTCTCTAACTTTTTCCTTTGTGTCTCATTCAGTTGGTTCTGTTTCAGCTCGCTCTCAAGCTAGAGATATAGTTGTACTGCATAAACAGCCAATCAAATTTAAACAAATTAACTCCTTTATTAGGATACCCAGCCCATCACAGCATGTGACTCAGAAGCTTATCATTCACCGAATCATAGAATCATAGAATTGTCTAGGTTGAAAGGGATCTTTAAGATCATCTAGTCCAACCATCAAACTATGATAAAAACCAACTCATCACTACACCATGTCACTAAGCACTATGTCAAACCGTCTTTTGAATACAGCCATGGATGATGACTCAACCACCTCCCTGGGCAGCCCCTTCCAATGCTTGATAACCCTTTTTTATTGTAAAAATTTTTTCTGATATCCAATCTGAACCTCCTCTGGTGGAACTTGAGGCCATTTCCTCTTGTCCTGTGGCCTGTGACTTGGGAGAAGAGACCAACACCCGCCTCTCTGCAACCTTTCAGGTAGTTGTAGAAAGCAATAAGGTCTCCCCTCAGCCTCCTTTTCTCTAGGCTGAACAATCCCAGTTCCCTCAGACTCTCTTCATCAGGCTTATTCTCCAGACCCTCACCAGCTTTGTTGCCTTTCTCTGGACCCGCTCCACCACCTCAATGTCTTTTTTTGTGGTAAGGGGCCCAAAACTGTACATAATACTTGAGATGGGGCCTTACCAGTGCCGAGTAGAGGGGGATGATCACCTCCTAAGTCCTACTCACCATGCTGTTCCTGATACAGGCCAGGATGCTGTTGGCCTTCTTGGCCACCTGGGCACACTGCTGGTTCATGTTCAACCAGCAGTCCACCAGTACCCCCAGGTCCTTTTCTGCTGGGCAGCTCTCTAGCCACTCTTCCCTAAGCCTGTAGCGCCACATTGGGTTGTTGTGACTCAACACAGAAGCAGCTGTTCATCAGATCTTCACCATTTTGAAGTTAGCAAATGATGCTAATTTGCAACAGATGATGTTATAGCATAGGAGTCAGCTTTTCAATATTTGAACAATTGAAAGACCTGCCAAGAAACAGAACTGAATGACAGTTAAAAAGTAGCAAAGGGTAGGAAAACAATAACAACTAACAAATTCATTCAATGCCTGTAATGGTGGTGCTTCAAAAATCATTTTAGTAGAATCCGCTTTAGATCCATTCCCTCTAGCATGTGAACTCTTTTTAATATGTAACCTGCCCTTTATTGCTGTTTTTTTAACGATAAAAACTTAAGGGCTTTTTTATAGCAAACAAAATACAGTAGGCTTATGAATAATGCCCCTCTCCTTAATTTGGTACTTTAAAGAAAAGAAGGCCACATTCACATGATAAGTCTTTCTCAAGAAATAGCAGTGCAGCATAATTTTATTGTGATCCATGTAAAAAACTGAAAACAACTAGAAATGTAGAAATCAAGTGTAGGTATGTGTTCCACTGCATTAAGACAAATAACTAAAGTTAATATCTTACAAAACTCATATTTGTTTTGCTTGGCCTGTGTAAAGTAGGTACCTTGTTATCAGCAATAGGAACAATCACTGGATTGAAGCTGTAGACATTACGCTTCCATAAGTCACTTTTGACCCTTGCACTTTATTTGGTTTAGTCAACCATTTTTATGAGATAAATAATTTCTATCAGTTACAAAGCTGGATTTTAATTAAAGCAGAACATTTTTAAAGTTTGGATATTGCTTTTCCTCATTTTCTGACACTTTATTGGGTTGAGTATACTGTCTATACAGTGTCAAGTCCACAGACCAGTTTCCGAAGTCATCAACACCACCACCAACAGCAGCATCAGTGTATAAGAATGTGTAAAAAACAGTGCAAGTTTACTTTAAATGCAACTACTATCATGAAAGATATTTCCACTTCATTGGCAGCATTCTTTGCAGCAACAGGAACAGGCATCTACATAGGTAGAATACTTGTTTGCTTTATATTATATATCCTGTATTCAATTTTTCCCTACAATTTTACTTCATTGTTCCTAAAGAAAATTTTTATTGACAATAAGCAACCTGGAGTAGAAAAACACTGTGCAGAAAAGAAAAGAAGATAAAAGAAAAGAAAAAAGAAAGAAAGAAAAATTAAGACTTCAATTTATGGATTTAATTCTGTCCAGTTCCTACTGAGTTCTTACTCTGATCTCCATTCTGTCTTTGTCTAATCTCTTGTGATATAAACCCTGCTTGGAGAAATGGTGAGTTTTTATTTTCAGTCTCACTTTTTTTTTCATCTTTTCTAAGGCCATATATACATTTAGTCCTGACAATTAGTTCCTTATTTTCCCGGTCTTCCCACACAAGTAAACAAAAATATTTAAGGAGGAACTTGCTGCAGTTTGTGATTTCCAAGCCACACTGAGGTAATAGATCAGCTTTTTAAAGATTCCAGTGGGGCCAGAATTTAACCTAGAAAATACAACTCCAAGGAATCTGGTCACTGAACTACTTCTCATTTCATATACATTTCTTTGAAAAAGTTGGAGAAAAAAACATACAACCATCAAACATCACCTCTGGTGCTCACTCTGTTTTCCCCACATGTTTGGTGCTCACTCCATCTTCCCCACCTGGTAAACTGATAAATCATGAGATACATCATTTGGTTTGGGCTGCAACTGAACACTCTGTAAGGTTCATCTGGTTTTAGAGTATTATAAAGATATATATGCACCCATATATAAATAGATACTACACACACTTCAATACAAACCTTTTAACAACATTTCAAAAATCATGTTGACTTCCCTATCTTTTTCCAAGATAATCTAATTTCAAAACTATCAGATTTCTTTACAAAGATCTGGGGTTTCACTCGTCTCCACTACAACGTCAGCAAGTGTATCTTAAGTGGGGTAATTTTACAGTATTTTGAAAGTGTCCCTGTAAAGACATAGTAGTGGTCATGGCTTGTCCAATTTCTCCAAGAAGCTATCAATTTTTGTCTTTATTTTTTCATTACCAGCACCTCTTCCCACACCTGCACATTCTACTCTTCCTCACTTCTACCCAGCTCACAACAAGCTGCTGTCATTGATGGAGAATGAAGTTAGAAATTTAGTTAATAACTCATGTATTGAGATGTTATTGATATCCAAAAGGCATATTTTGCTTTCCAGCTATTTTGTCCTACTCATATTTTTTAAAGCACGTTTTTCTAAAACAAGGGTATCCCGCAGCTGAAAACATACAGTATACTTGGCAGTCTCTAAAGAAGATTGGAGGTTTTGTGTAACCTCTGTACTGTAGCAAATGCAGAAATGCATCTTAGGGGGGTGAGAAGAGAAAAACTTCTTCATGGTGAGGGAGACGGATCACTGGAACAGTCTGCCCAGAGAGGTTGTGGAGTCTCCTTCTCTGGAGATATTCAAAACCCACCTGGACACGTTCCTGTGTGACCTGCTCTAGGTGTTCCTGCTCTGGCAGGGGGATTGGACTAGATGATTTTTCAAGGTCCCTTCCAAACCCTGATATTCTGTGATTCTGTGAGTCTGTGAACTAGTCTCCAAGAAGAAAGATGGGGTTTTTTTCCCACTGTAGAGTGAACAATGTACAAATATCTAAACATTGTGATTTAATCATTTATTATAATGTTCTATGATTTTAATATTAAGTCAAATTACAATTTTATTCTGACAGGGGCACATTTTTGTAATAACTGCCTTGATTCAGACTTATATATATATAAGAATAAATTCAGAATTAATAATTTAATATTTTTTTATTGTTTATGAATTCTCTTTCTCTTCAGTGATAGCTATACTTCAGCCCCAGTAGATGACTCTACTTGTAGCCATTTTCAAAGGTATGGCAGCCAGGTAACTAATACTGCCAAAGCAAAGAGAAAAAATGTAATGTCCTAGACAGCTACAGAGTTTATATTCCAAGTACTTTAAACTGGACTTAGCAGTTTTAAAAAGCACTATCAACCATGAACTCTCAAAAGTAGCAATGTCAAAATATTTGATACTTTTAAATAAAAGAACAATCAGAATATTTTAAAAAAGATTAGTTCAGTAATCCTTTTTAATTAACATGTGGGTAATACCATCAGAGGTGGCCAATGTTTCACGTTGTATAAATAGTGTTTGTGTTTTCAGAAAAAAAATCCTCACAAAGTGATCAAAAATGTCCCTCAAAAGGACCATTTTTCATATAAGTTGCATCTATACAAGTTTGGGTCTTGCTAACATAGCCTTAGCATTCCAATGATTATTGCTTATATCAGTATAGATCTGAATTTTAAAATTCTTGCTGATACATTTACTGAGCTGGCTTTCTTTCTTATACTAGTTAGTCTTGTTTACAATTATGTTAATATTTTACTAGGGCTTAAAATTCAACATGATTTACAATGTACAAACTTCAGTCTTGACTGCCCCAATGGCATTGCTACAATTTCTGTTTCTTCAGTTTGTTTGCACATCGCCAGCTCCTGGAGGCAGGTACAAGAGAAAAAAAAAAACAACAACTCTCTGTTGAGCTGTGACTTTTCCTTCCACTTTCACCACTCTCTAGTCTGATGTGGACTGTACCTGCCCCCCGCAAGGCAGCAGCTGAAAAGCATCAGGGAGCCACATTACCTTAGATCCTTCCAGCTGTGAGTGATTAATTTGCTCCTTTGACACAGAATCATTTTCTAGAACTGGGATGATTTTGAAGAAACCCGAACGGAATGTTCACACAAATTCCTGGCAATCAGTAAGTGTTGGCTTCCCTTTAATTGCTGCAAGTTGTTTTCATTTTTTTTATATGCTTCTGATTTCTCTCAACTTCTCTGTTCAAATGTACTGGACTCCTTGCTTTTGAGATTTCAGGGAGACTGCTTTTTACAGCTAAATCCTGTGAGCAAACAAACACTTGAAATTTCCATTTACTTCAGAATCCCTGGACTAACTAATAACTGCAATTTGATTTGTAACCTTGGTGCTTTGTCTCATACGTGTTAAATTTTCCATTACACATAAGGTAGACTTTTTATATACTAGGAGTTTTACTGTTAAGAAACTCTACATTATCCTACAGATCTTTACAGAAACATTTTTTTTAAATAAGGATTTATTTACTACTCTTTCAGAGTCAAAATATGTTCCTGTAATTAAATGCATTGCACATAAATATATATAAAATAAATATAGGATACAGGTAGATATACACAGCCAGTTAAGTGCAACTTTACTTTAATAACTTCTTTAAATATCCCCTAGAGGAACGTACATACTAAGTCCTCCTTGGTAAAAAGGGCTTGAACCTGCATTCTTGCATGAGCCCACAGTATTGTTTCCTTACCTGCTAAAGTTACTCAACCAGTTTGACCAGGATCTAGTATCCTTCTGACTAAAGATTTAACTACTCTATTGAGAGCAGTCCCTTTCCACAGCCAGCCGTGTAAACCTTTACTCTTTTTCCTAGGCGAAGCAGTAACAGCTCATGGAGCTGCCCTTTACAAACCTTGAAGTAGCTTTCATCTTGCTGGCTTTTGTCATTTTCTCCTTGTTTACCCTGGCTTCTATCTACAGTGACCCCCATGACAACAAAGAAGGTAATAATCTGAAATAAATATAGTACTTTACAGTTTTTACTAACTAGTAGTAATAGTCTAATTATAGGTTTTGTGATCAGTCTTGACGGTAGGCTTAGGAGTACCCGACACTAGCTTTACAAACACCATTCGAAGGGTGGAGAGCAATTAGCGAAGGCATCAATAAAAGTCACAAGGACAGAAATTGTGTTAAGGTATGAGAGCAAGAACTATTACAGCTGGATCTGCCCTCTCAGGCCAAGCCGGGCCACACAGTTGAGAGCAGCGTTGTCAGTAGCCTCCCAGCAAATAAATGGCTGTTCTCTGTAGGGGAGGCTTTTTTCCTAGCAGCACTTCTGCTTCATGGTCTGAGGAGTTACAGGATGCTTAGGCTGGCAAAACTGAGGATGTTCTTATAAAGAAAGTAAATGTTTGTTTTCATTAGGCTGAGGCCAAGTTTTTTCCCCCCTTTCAATGAGTGAAGAAAGTGCCATTAAAAGTGCGAGGGATGTGTTTCTCCCGTTCAAAAGCTTTTGAAATCTGAGGGGAGGGGAACGACCTGCTGCTAGTTCTACAAAGGAGATTTAAGATAACCTTACACTATCAGCGGTGAATTCCTGTGTTACAGCCTAGTGCTCTTACAGTCACTGTCGTGACACCTAATCCCCTGCTGGGAGGACTCTCACTGGAGTGGGAGCAGGGAACTCCGGCCAGCCCCACCAACAAAGCAGTTCCTCTCTTCTTACCAGCCTCCCATGGGATCACGCCTAGCCCCATCTAGCTTCCTCAAACTAGATAAGGGGGGAAGGAAAGGGAAGAGGAAGGAGGAATAATCCCCTGAAGCACAGCAATATAGCTGTTGGTTTCTGCCATATCCGATGCTAACTAATCCTGTGTTAACTTGATTTCTGTCTAAAAAAAAAAAAAAAATCTATTGCATGGGCATGTTGCTGAGCAACCTCTATGGAGGGTTCTTAAAATACATCTCATCTCATAAAACTTCAGGTTGCTTAATAATTTGTGCAACAATAGTGATCAGCATGAAAGGTAAATAAGTGTCACAGTGTTTGCCGCTTGCATGGCAATTAGGTTTCTTTCTTACTCTTCTGCTCCCTTGGATTTTACGTCATTTCTGTACAGAAGGGGAAAGTGTTAGGAAACGATGCACATTTCTGCGGATAAAGTGTGGTTGCCATGAGAACTGACCTCATTCACACAGCGTGGACACCAGCAGATGAGAAGTCCATTGTACCGCGGTGGCAACAGCAACTCCTCACGCTCTAACAAGGATGGAGGAAGCACATGCTACAGGTGTGCAGACCCCATGGCAGCAAACGACTATCTGCAGGGCAATTTGGCACAGGCTCAAACATGAAAACCAGACACTGTTTCACTTGTCTATAACCCAGACGTGTCTTACAAGATTAAAAAGGAAAGTTAATGGAATTATATTGATTTTAAACTTATGCCTACAAGTGTGCAAAGACAAAGTTAGGTCTCATTCCTTGCTCTCAGCTTCCACAGTAACGTATCACAGCAATGTAGTGTAAGTAGCTCTGACAGTATCTCCTTAGTGTCAAAACTACACAAGAACTTTCCACTTGTCCTGTTTTTATCATTACAGCCATGCTTTCAGTTTGCAAAGTGAAAGCTAAACCTTCAGCTGAGCACTCTATGAGAGCAGAATCCTGATGTGAGAGCTCATAGGTGCCAAACGACTGATAGATCTTGGTGTACTCAGCAGGGCTAGTTCTCACATTCCGGGTTAAGACTGTATTCAAACTGCCTTGTATGCAATGACCTTGGACAGAGTTGCTGTGAGAACAAATCACACTTAATAAGCTAGCAAAATAACCCCTGAATTCAGACAATGTCTTCCTGCAATAACGGAGCCTTATCACCATGCTTATGTTTTTCTCCTACAACATTTTTTAAATCCTGCATTTAGAGGAACAACTGGCAAGGAAAGAATCTAAAATAAAGCCTGCTGCCTGAGATACAGTGGCAACAGGAGAATGATAATCATATATCCTCTTTGTGCTAATACTGATGAGTGTCATGTTGGAAACATGTTGATTCAAAGTTAACTGAAACAGATGCTTGGGTGAGGAGATGTTCTTCATAGGACTTTTAGCATGCTCATCCTCTCATACAGCAGTAAGGAACTGAGTTGGTATCTTCTACTAACAGCAGAAAGGGGTCTCCTTTGATTTCCATATTGCATGTTACCTGAGCAGAAAAGAAAGGCTACAGGAGGATTCTTATTTATACTTCAGTTACTTCACTTCAGTTATTTCACTTCAGTTATTTAGGTAGAGATAGTTGCACTTTTTGGGGAAGATGTGTGATCTTGGTTCGTTTTCTCTTGTGATCAGAAAGCTTGCGCGTTATCTGCTTTCTCATAATATAGAATGTGGTGTGTATTTTTCAATTATTTATTTAGATTAAAAACAATGAGAAATGGAAATATAATGTATTTCTCAAGTTTATGAAGAAATTTTTAAGGCACCTCATATTACACCTCATAATACAGTATTTTATAATAGTATTGTACAGCAGAGGATATAGTGTGAATCAGCAGTTCCTGTGCCAGTTCAAAAGCCAATGCTCACGCCTGCCATTTCAATGGAGGCAAGGGACTGGGAGAGAGGATTGCACGTGGTAAAGCATGGCAAACTAAAAATATAAAATAATATAGTTGGGAAGTGAGGGGAGGTATGCTTACCTTCAGTTCAAGGACATACTTTTCCTTCCTCAGAAAAATGAGGGCTTTTTCTGTAAGATTATCCAACATTTGTGAAAATGTGCTACTCCTTGCAAACGTAAACATAACATTTTCCTTCAAAAGTCTGTTTCTAACTGAAAAAGTTAAGCAGATTGTTTGGAATAATCAGTGTTCCCCTGTTGAGGAAAAAAAAAAAAAAAAAAAAGATAAATCTGTGAGCATTAATGGAGACCTTAGGTAGGAAGACAAATTTCCAATAACATGGCAACTGATATACCTGAAGAAAATCAGTGAACAAGTACAAGACAGAATTATGTTTTTACATTAAAGATGGGCAGTATAGAAAAATGAAGAATTGCGTCATTAGATGTGTTACAAGGAAATTTCTACAGTCAAAGCCTGTTCTGCACCTGTTTTGTTGTCAAATATTTCTATTTTCAAATCATAACCCTAAGGAACATGAAATTTAATTCAGAAAATTAAACTTAAAATGAATATATTATTGTATATTAATATACTATTCATATTTGTGGCTTCTGGAAGTACTACAAAATCCTACAGAAAACCTACAAATAAGATCAAGAAAATACTCAGCATGTTGCATTGCAAAATGTTTTTTGCTGGCATTACATATTGTTCCTTACAGTTAGAGGAGTACAGGATGGCATCTGGGACAACCAGAGGTACAGGACACAGATTAGAGCAAAGGCTGACAAGGATGCAAATGGCCTGGAGATCTGTAGTGGATGCGTCATTCTGAAGGATGCTGCAGCATGTATTTCCAGCTGTCCTTTCAGAAGATGCTAAACCCACTGTCATAAATTATACGGGACATAATTTTTATGCCCCGCTGCCACTGTGGCTCTTCTGTATCAGAAATGACAGTGGAGAAGTAGTTTCTGGTTTCTTTTGATTCTCTCTTTCGTGTAGCATGTAAGCCTTGACTTTAATTCCTTTAACTATTTGACCTATCTCTCTCTCAGGAACCAAACCACAGTTCCTTGAAGCAAAGCACAATGCTCTTTACAGAGTGTTGTTTTTGGAAATATGAAACATTGCAGATTTATTGTAGAAAGGGAGAAGGGAACAAGACATTAATAGTTTGTGATGCATTTGCTGCCAAAGAGAGACAATCATTAGAAGAGCACGGTTTCAAGTAGAGTTCATGCAATAAATCTCCCACTGGAGGGAGTTCTCTAGTCACTGTGAACCACTAGCTGTGCTACTTGGAGAAGAATTATCTTACAAAGACCAGAAACAACACATGAATTCCTGGAAGCCTCGCTCTCAGCAGTGTCTGTTAGTATTGAAATCTCAGACCTGAAGATTAAATGCCTGAATTGCCATTCATATCTTTATAGTGTGACAAGCTACTCCAAATACAGGTGCATGCAAGGGAGTTCTTCTATTTACTTAGCAGATTTTTGCCTCAAGGTAACTTGATTTCATATGCATTAATTGAATTTCAGTGGAATAAATTTACTGGTTTGCTCCACTTAGCATAATCTAAATGACAAAGCAGCAAGGAAGATACTAGCAAGCAGTACTCCTTGGCCCACAAAATTTGTTTTTCCTTATCTATAAATATACCTTTTCTTTTCCTTTTTTTTTTTTCCAGAAAGAAAAACAGTTATACATATAAAGGAAAATAATTAAGGTTTGTTGACACTAAACCGCTATTTTTAAAAGTTACTTGAATTAAAGTGACTTAAATTTTTCAAGATGCCTTTTTTCATGCAGGCACCCTGTTGTCTTCTCCCTTCCCACTGGCACAAAGTCCATAACTCTGCCTCTATTACAGAAACCTGGAGAAGGATTCTGTCTGTATTAAGTGTGAGTTTCTGGAGCCTTTGTCTCCCAGATGAGTGACTCCTCTTTCTGAAACTTTTCACAAATGCGGCTTTGAAGAAGGGCTGCTCTTAAAAGAACACTTCAAGCACTTCCTATAACTTTTCATTAGAAGCATTTTCTGAGAGGTAGCATGAGTCATTGGCCTATACTTCTCAAAAAAGGTAGTGACAGGGAATGTCACATCCCCTAAATATACACTCAAAAAAGCAGAGCTATCCTGCAGGTTGGATATTAAAATCAGAGCAGAGATAATCCAACCTACATCTCAAGCCAGAGTTTACAGCCAGAGCTTAAATAATATGCATCTGAAGCCAGGATGGCTACAGTATTTATAAATACATCTGACTAACTGAATTATACATTATGCAGGAAGACACAGAGATTCTGCCCATCTTCCATGGGAAGTGACATGAAATGACATGCATTTGAATTTGCTTTAGCCTTTCCATTATACGCAATGCCACACTGTATTGAAGTATGCCATCAATACACAGTTTCATTATATCTGACTAACTGAATCTCAGTTTGCTTACATAGGGTGCAGAGATTTTTGATGGGATTTGTATTGACAAAAATCTCAATGAGAAACATGAGAATGAAATTGCATATTTTTAAGGCTTTTTTGATCCTTGATACTTAACAATAGTGACCATTAAAAGTTACAGGTGTCTGATCACTTTGGAGATTCCTATATAAACCTTTATAATGATTTGATCACTAGCATACTGGGCAGTGATACACACAAATAGTAAGTGCATTTGAGAACTTGCTATTCTCTGAAATTTACTTCCAATATTTTGTATGTTGTGTATCAGGAAAGTTTAATTTTTCCATGATTTCTCTAATGATAATTTATTTTAATTACGAATTGCTGGCAAGAATTGTAAGGCCATGGAGTCACATGGAGAACTGCAAGCAGAGAAGTCTGTAGACAAAACCCCTTCTATTTCTCTTTCTTATAAAAATAAAAGCTCAAGCAAGCTCAGTGATCACACATTTACAAAGAGTACATTATTTCTAGAAAAATTACATCAGCCAAAACTTCCAAAAGACAGCCAAAGAGAACAACTAAAGTTATACGTCAGCTACTACTTTACAGAATGAAAAGTGTAAGGGCCAAGTCCTGAAGATTGCAAGAAATAAAAAAAAAAGGAATAACACTGAAAGCATTGTTTTGTACTAGTAAGTAAATCTGATTATACTGAGGAAATGTACCAAAAAATACTGAGGAAAAGGAAAGAATCATATAATATGAATTTTCTTAACCAATTACTACGAATTCCTAAATAGTTTTGAAATAAAAAGCCTTGCACTGGATAGTAAACCTTTCCACACATTTCCATGGAAACATCCCAGCTTCATAAATCTCCACCTGTATGTTACCCACAAAACCTACACAGTATAACTCCAGGAATAAAGCGACTTGGGTGTGCACTTGTTCTTATTTGGGAAAATCAACGCACATAACAACTGCGTTTAATCTGCAGAAGGAAACCTGAAGAATTAATGTTTAACCTTTCTTTAGTGACAAAGGGATGTTTTTCACCGTCTTGGTAATAACACTTAGTAACCTGCATTCATTGGATAGTTTAGTATCTATTTCTTTCCACGAGGAGGTGCAATAGCACAATACATGTGCTTAATGCATTCTGTTCTAGAATGAAGTATTTTCAAACTCTAAACCAGCAAAATAGTCAGGTTTAGGGAGCTGTGCTGGTTTTCTTTTTGCTTGGCTCCATATGTCAAAGACTGTGAGATTACATAGCCACTTCATGATTTTGTTCTCTGCCTCTTAACTGTTCTCAGGCTGCTCTCAAGACTTGTTAAAGATTGTGTCACAGCTTAGAATAATTCAATATAGGCATTATGATCATCACCTTTCTTTAACAACTATGTTCCTTCTGTCTTAGTGTTTGATTTTACCCTGTGTGAAAGGTCTTAAAAATACTATCTCCCTATGTACCGTTTACTGCTGGGAGTACTTAAAAATGTAGTTTACTGAAATCAGTGGGAAAGACTCACCTACTTCAGAATCAGAAGCCACACAGAACCATTGTTAGGATGGACCATAGGCATAGCATGTCTCATCTGAGGATATTATTGGAGCAACAAATAAGCAGTCATGACATCCTTAGATATATGAGAGGATGGAAGCACATTATAACTTTTCCTTATTTTTTTCTTCATAATTGAGAGTTATTACTTTCCTTCTGACGCAGTTTAAAAAAATGACAGATATCCGTTTTACAATATTCTCTGGAGAGACAGCTTTTGTTGACCTGAATGTCCCTTTCACAAATCAGTAATAAAACTACATATGATTCATGCTCAAAAGAACAACTTGTAGAAATTGTATACTTATGACTGGTATGGAAGACCAGTACACCTAATGGAAGACTAACACAAGAGGACATTCTTAAAATTTAAGTAGCCCAAGCATTCTATTGTATCCCATGGAAAGTGGGAAAGTATGTTATAATTACCTTCCTAATTTAATGATTTAAAATAAAGTATTTAATAATGGTAAGAGACTTGCTAATATGTGAGGATTTTTATATTTTATATTCTTCTCTCTACTACCTATATCTGCACTTAAATGTCTATTTATCTAAGGCTTATGGAGGTTTAGGGGTGTAAGTATAGCTGGTAGCAGAATTTTCAGACATACTACTAAAACCAGACTATCACTGCATAGTGGAAACACACAGCCTCTTTACACTTTGTTTGAAAAAAAAAGCTGTATGGGTGTCCTGGTTTGAGGACCACCCATGGTACAGTTTTGGAATAACAGTAGAGCCTACATTAGATTGAACTATAGGAAATGCTGAAACACAGCCATTTGTATAGCAACATAGGCATGATTTACAGGTGAAAGTGTGCAGGTAATTGCTGAACAATTAAATAAAAAATTATCTAATCTGAAATAATTACAGTGATTCTTTTGGCTGAATGCAATTTCTATGCAATTTTAGTTGCTAGGAATGTGAAAGTTTTTAAAGGTATAGAGGCCAGAAGAGGAAGAGATGTATGAAGGTCATAAGAGAAGACTAGAAAAGCTTTAGGATTATACCCGAGGAAGGACTTGGTTCCCCTAACTTTTAAACAGCTGAACGTGTCAGTTACTGTGCATAGGCTGGGCATGCCAAACGAAGTTTATAAACATCTGAGAACATCCTAAATTCATGAGAACAGGATGCTTTGGGCAGTTTCTTTAACTCTAAGTATTTGCTGATGGTCACTGTCAGAGAAGATACTAGGCAAGATGTAACTTTTAAGCCATTCCGGTATGTCCTATAACCTGTATGCTGAGCAGGACTAAGACAATACCAGGTCAAATGAAGAGCTGAGCATAGCATTGAGTCCCAAATCCCACCATATCCTAGTGGATAGGACCCATCAAGGCTGCACAGGATGCACAATCTGCCTTCTTAATGCTGGGCTCAATGCATTCCCAGTGGTAAGAAGTCATCAGACTAATATAAAAAAACATTCTTCTTTTCAGAAGGCTCACTTGTGCACCTTCCCCTTGGCATCTGCACATATCAGAGCAGAAGCCTATTGAATTTTAATTATTTTCTGTGCACTTGCAACAGGATAGATTGTGCTTTCAATTTAGGTTACAATTTGGTGTCTAGCACTTTCTTGGGTGTATTTAGGCTCCTTTGAAGAAGGTACTGAAATTAATTTTTCCATTTCCTACATGAATGATCTTAACTGCTAAGTGATCGTAAGGTACATGATGGTTGTGCTCCTCTTTCACTGGAGAACCTATGCCAAATCGCTTGAGGGTAGGGCAGAAAGTGTTCAAAGAGGCAGGCTACCAGGAAGGAGAAGATTGTCAGTGCAGCAAGGGAGAGAACCAGTATGAGTGCTTGGCAAATTATATCATTCAGCTGGCGGGGGGAAAACCCTGTAGCAACAAATGCTTTTCCTCCCTGTTCACTCAGCATAAGCACCAACAAGACAGTTCCATTCATAAGCATTATTTGCCACTGCTCTGTCAAGTGCAGATTGAATCTATGATTTCAACTCAAAATTGGCAAGCAGACCATAGAATGCCTCATGCTGATCAGAATGAAATGGAGTTATTCAGAGACAGTTATATCGAAATCAAATACAAAATTCAAGGGGTCTGGGTCATTAGGAGAAAGACAGTTTTCTTGTCTTGCTTTTTTTTTTTCCTGAAAAAATTTCTGGAGAAACCTTATAGACCTACATCCAGTCTTCCCCCCCCACAAAAAAATGACCAGGGTACTTTCATGTCACTCCTTTGCCTCCCAACACACAGGCTTTAAAGTTTACTAACTCCCTTTTGTGCCAAAACTCAGGAAAAATAAGCCACCTTTGAAAAGCACTACAGGGGAGGATAGAAAAAAAAACAGCCTTGTGTTTTCAAACCGATGATGTGGAAGTTAAAACTGAACATTAAGACTTTCCCAGGATTCCCTGAAGAATTGGTACATATTATTTTAGGACTAAACTCAATTCATATTGGAGTCATAAGATAGCTTTTGAATTGTTGGGTAGCACTTGTGACTCAATGACTCTTACTAAACTCAGAAATATACAACAGTTTGCCTCTCCCTGGGAGGCAAATGTTGCTGGTATAAGTATGTGCCAGAGAGGTTAAGGAGTCCTTCCCAGAAAAAAAAACTAACATTTTGAGTTAGAAGAGGATAATAAATGAGATTACTCCACAAGCTGGGGTTCTGTTCTGTCTACTAATTCTACTTTTCCCTTAGTAACATGATATTCCTGCACTCCATCTATCTGAGTGGTGTTTAGAAGGGGCTTTTTGAGGACTATGTTTTGTGAGGTGGGGTAGAGGCTTCCCAATTCTCTATGCATAGGAGAATTCAAATCTGAAAGAATAAAAGGGTTCACCAATCTCGGGGATCTCTCCCAGCTTTGTGCCCTAGAAAATTATGAAGACATTGCAAAGCTACCTGTATGAGCATGTACTCAGACTCCTGTTATAGCTAGAAACATTTTAAATGTGAGTCTCTGAATTAGTTCACACTTCTTCTTGGCTCTGATATTCCTCTCTGTTCCCTTGAACTCTTGTTCTGTCTCTGCCTCCACAAAACCCGGGCAGCTCTCACTAGTTTAGTACTTAACAATTACTGTGAAGTATGGAGGCAGATAGATAAGTGACCTTAGGTAGGCTTTTGCATGACCTGGCTGGAATCTTGGAAACATACCTCAAAATAAAATGTCTTTTCTTTTAGTTTCCTGTATTCTTCCCCTGAAGAATTCCATATATCTTTTGTTTGTGGCTGATGGGGTTGAAACGATGGGTGGGGGTAGATTTCTGTGAAAACACCTTAAATCTGTGCTCAAACTGGTGTATAACAGAGCAGATCAGTTTTTGATGTATGGAGTGATACATTGTAGAAAACTAAACAAGACTGATACCTGGGGGTATAGAAAAATTATTCATAAAACATGCTTTGAAAATAGTAAGACTTTTAAATCAATATATTTCTTTATCATGATTGGATTCCACGCAACTTCCATCTAAATACAACAAGGAATCTACACACCTCTGAGTTAAGGTTTGTGTATTCCCTGTTTCATGGCCAGAGATGATCCTGACTTCCAGAAACCTTCTCAAGAAGCCTTTCCAACCTGAGGGAAGCTAACAATCCAAATTTCAAAAGATTCAGAGATTGTTAACAGTATTTCCACAGGAGATAATCTAATGGGTCAGGAGGCAAACAAGAAAGAAAAAGTACTTGCACTTAGTGAGGCTGAATTAAAAGTACAAAGGCAACAATTAAAATAAAGGGCAAAATTAAAGTAAAAAACCAGCAGCTTTTCATTGACCTCTTCATATCAAAAAAGATTCATAAAAATGAAAACACAGTGAGGCAATTAATACCAAAAGCATTAGAAATTACTAGCGACCAGATAACCCCAAGCACCACCACCCCCATTCTGTTTCTATAAATCTGTGTCACCTCCTCCCTCTAGAAATAGTCTTCACTGGCTGTTGTTCTGTATATGAACTTACACTTGCATATCTTAAACCTGGAGATTTTGAAAACGAGCAGTATTTTCCTTGTTTGTGGGACAAGAACACCCATATGAACAGGTAGGATTGCTCATCTGTAACTTGTTACACTAAAATAAATTGGCCACATTTGATACAGGCCATAGCCTAAATATGACAAATGAGTCTCATGAACCCAAACACAAAGAACAATTCAGAAAAAGATATGTTACTAACACAAGACCTGAGTCCAGTAACAGTGCAAATATAGAAGTTAAACGACAGGTTAGACAAATAATTTAAGTATTGGATAACTGTATTTTAAAAGTCTGCAAAAACAAACGTGCGTATTTTAAAGGTAAAAACACAGATGCCTAAGGACGTTGGGACCAGTCAACTATGAAGGAAGTATGGAGGAGTAGAAGGAGATGAGGGAATAGCAAAAAAAAATAAAATCAAGCTAGACTTCACAACATCTGAAGGCATCAGCATTCTTCTCAGGGAATGTAATATTTTTCCTAGCTGCAAATTTATGCAACAAGTCAAATATATATTGGCCTCATTTTCTTTGATGGCAGATTGTATAGATCAGATATCAGAGCTTAAGAACATTCAGCTTATGCAAAGACTGCAATTTAAAAACAACTACTGGTGGTCCAGGAGAAAAGAACTGGAAATAGAGTAACTCCTTAATGATGAATTTCAGGGTTTGGATGCTATCAAAGCAGAAACTATGTTCTATTTTATACAGCTATTAAAGGTCAAACATCTGAAAACATAGACTAGGATGCATACGAAACTGCAGCATGAAAGAAAATAGTAAAGCTTCCCAGTGATAAAGAAAAGTGGAAACCAAAGAAGTAATTAACACTGGAGACTGAAGATGTTAGAGCTTTGCATAAAACTTGTTTATGAGTATATTTAAGCACCTATCACTTCCTTTTGTTATTAAAGAAAATTAAAAAGACTCACAATAGGTTGATGTTAAGATATTGCAGTTTGAATATAAGGCCAGTGATCTCCTCACCTACAGATAAAATAGAGAAAAACAGTCAGTTTTCAGCCAATGAAAATACAAAAGTATGGTGAGATCACAGATGCTTTCACAGATGTTCTCAGACACATGGATACTATGGAGAAAACTGCAGTTTAGCATGCTATGGCTAAATCAGGATCAGTTAGATCCTGAGTTAGAATAAGCAATAGAAAAGTGGAGGCAGTAAAAGAATCAAATCAATGCTGATACACAGAGCCCAGAATGAAATAATTTATTCTATAGAGTGGCATCAGATTTTTTGAGATAATAGGAAGATTCTTTTAATAAATGTCACAAGGTATATTGAAACGTGGGTAAGATAGGTTGTTTTACTTCTGTTAGGCATATTGCATTTTTTGGGATTACAACTAAAAGAATTAAAACACTGCTCAAATAATAAGCCTTGAACAAACAGAATAATACTGTGCTAACATCCATAGACCATATAGATAGATATATGCAAGTGCATTTATCAGTTAGAAAAGTGACCTTTTTAACAAGTTAACAGAAGTGAGATGTAGGATATTTAGTTTATCTGTGACATTTCTTGCTATTTTAGAATATGGAAAACATGTTAAAAGGAACATAAATGCCCACAGGATTTTGAGAAATCAATATTAGACAATTCTTATAGGAATATCTCATGACGGTGGCATTCTGAAGGAAAACAATTTCATTAACAAAAATGGAATCTACTTGAAAAAAAATTTTAAAAATTAAATACACTTATAGATATTTAATGTTGGTAATAATTTTAGGGAGTTGTCTGCTAGAAATGGAAAAATAGATTTATAAGAATTACTTTCAGAACTGAAGAGTTTACAGGTATAAACAATTCAACAGATTTAAAACAGTAATATGAGAAGTGTTCAACTGTTTCACATGGTTACATTTACTTGATTATTTTATTTTGGCACAGTATATCAGGGATATAAAATTAAAGATTTCTAAAAACTTATAACAATAGCCAAGAAAAGACAGCTTTATGGAATCTTAGATTTGGTTTTATATGAAAATAAGAAACTCAGAAAACATGGTCAGATTTGCAGCTCTTATTTCTCTTGATTTCAGAAAAGTCCCTACCACCAATCATGCAAATGAAGTTAAATGTTTAACAACACAACATTATTTATTTGCTTATTTTAAAGAACTGTAGTTAACAGTACTTGAATCACACTGAAAGTCATTGAAATTGTAATCTTTCATAGTTACCCTGACATGAGGTTTTAGTTATGTTTTGGAATTAAACTTGCCAAATTAAAATTGCCAAATAAATATTCAGAAATTTTTTTTTAATATTTTAATTCTAGTGCAGGAAACTGGTACAGTTCTATGGCCATAAATTTACTGCTAAAAAGAGAGGTGCGATATCAGGCCTGAAAGCATTAATTCATGTTCTTATGACACAAATCATAACTTTCAGTCACATACAGCTTGAAATAAAGGGATGGACTTCTTTACCTATTCCATATCTTTTCCACTGCCGGTAGAGTTAACGTTCTGCTTTTGGCACACAGTTAATTCTAATAAAGAAACAAGAACTTGGGAAACACACAGATGGCCACATACTATAAATTCTGGTTGTCTTACGTGGGTGGTAATGTAAAACATTGCTTCTTCACTCCCTCATATCAAGCCTGAAATCATAAGGCACTTGGTGCTTGGTAAGGCTTTTGCATTTTCTATTTTTAATGTACGTAAGAATTTTCTGATTTCCAAAAGTAAGTCCTGCCAAGTAGGAAAACTTTTACATAACTTAATCTCTCGAAATCTAAAATGCTTCCCATTAATGATGGTTCTGTTCTCTCCAGAGGAAAGCTCCACACAGGTTGAATATAAGAAAAGAAGCAAATCCAAGAACAAAAAGACACGTTCAAGTATGAGTGAAGTGGTTTAGAATATTACCCAGATGCACTGTTGGAAATACTTCTGAAAAAGGTAGCTCTGGACACTGGTCACCTGAAGACAGAAAAAGGATGTGAGAAAGGAAGGACCTGATCATCTTCAGATGGAATCCAGACATGCCAATTAGAGTTAATGAACCACGACCCGTGAAGCTGCTTCAGCACCTTTTTACAACCTCAGTTCATGGCCTTAATAAAACTACCAGGGCTTTCTTTACAGACCACATCTGGTCTAAATCCTGAAAGGAGGAACTTTAAATTTAGAAGATATGTTTGGTTTCTTCCCCACCTTTTGGACAGGCATAATGTATATTTAACAGCAGTGTATTTACTTTTCTATCTGTTCAGTCAATAGAACAATGGCATCAGAAGATAATATTTCTACAATGAGACTGTATAGCAGTATTATAGTAGTTATAATTAAATAACTATTATATATACATAAACACATTAACATTAATCAGCTGCTGAAGCTTACTGAAAAGCACAAGGCAAATATTTTTTAAAATTCTCCAGTGTAATGCAATCTATATTCAAATATTGCATTTGGTTTTCGATATTTAGAAAGTTTATAGTATGCCTTATAAAAATTAGGTTGACTTGCTGCTTTTGAAATGTGCCTCACTCAGACTTGATATTGAAGTCCTCCCTTTCTTCACAGACCTGCTATGGCTAATGAAACAATACTTCTTTCAAGAATATTTTTTTCAAGAATCCCAATCTATTTAATTTTTAAGAACTTAAATTAATTCTCTTCTTCTAGACCATACACATCGATTGAACTGTTAGCTCTCTCCCCCGCATTAACCATTAATTTAAAAATTAATCAGTCGGCATCTGAAGCCACAACCAAATCAATGATAGGGCTATTTGCTGGAAGGATAATAGCATATTTTGTCAAGACATTATTTGCCAGGCCAAGGCCTGATACCTATATAGCTTGTGCTTAGCACAAAAATGGTTTTCCCAAAACAAGTCAATTTGCTATGAAAACTGATATCTAAATTTTGGTAATGGTAGGTAACTCCAGGAAGACTTATCCAGTTTAGGCCTAGTCAAATCCTTCCACAGTAAAATACATTAATTCACTATTTTTATAATAAGCATAAACACACACCCCCCTCTTTAGGCAACATGCTGTTTTGCTTGCAGGACCCCAGTGGAAGCTGGTGCCTCACACAGAAGACCTTCCCAGCACGCTTCCACAGCCTGGTTCAGAAACGTGCAAAGGAAAAATACTCCGTGCAGAACAGGAAGGTTGCAAGAGCTGGGAGACAGTGTCTCATGCCCAGCTGCATCCAAGATTCCCTCTTCTCACCGAGTTAAAAAGTGATCAGTCACATCCTGCTTCTGGGGAAGACAAAGGCCTCTCAGTAGTCAGTACCTCTTTAATTCTGAAGTGGAAGAAAACCATCATTCAAAAGTAAGAGTCCAGTTTGGCTTTGCAAAGGGAAGTGTCTGTGGTATGTGCAAGGCCTCATTGGGACCTCATTGTGTTTCAAGGGAAGTGGCTCATAGAGCTTCGTATCATAAAATCTTTCAATATCTTAATTAACAGCTTAAGTAATAAAACATTTCATTTTAGCAAGTTTTCTAAATGAAAAAAAACGGCTTGGTAATAAAACATCCTGTAAACTGTCTCTCCCAGTATATACACTATTCTTAAGACAAGTTCAGTTTTATCTTTTTTTTGGGGGGTTATTTTTTTTTAACCTTCCGAGAGCTTATTAAAAGTTATTGATATTGAAAACACAGTCAAAAAAGTGAAATAAAAGAAAATGGGAAGTTTAAAAATTATTGAAATTTTAATAATAACAAAATATAGTGTTTGCCACAAATACTTCCTGCTTTGCTTAGACATCAAATTGTTTTTTAAAATATACATTCAGAGAACTCATAGAAAATAGTGAAGAAAACACCCACAGACCAGGTGAATGAGGTTTAAATAATTTTAATAATAATTAAAATTATTAATTTAATAATTTCATTCAACCAAATAATACTTCAGTAAGGAAAGAACATATAACAGAAGAAATGAAGTTTTTTATCTTCAGGTGTCATATAAACATATTTAGAAGAAAATCTCCGTGTATACAAGGTTTTCTAAGAGAAAACACTCTATGAGGCATTTATGGTTTCATAAGCTCTTTACAAGTTGTTTAAGGATGAACGAGTCTAACAAGGACCCAGATTCTATCACTTTTATTTAAAAGCACATTAAACTGTATTTCTTTGTAAATTTCTTTATAAATAATATTTTATTAATGCTTTGAAGACATTTAGTCTACAAAGCAGTTATTTTGATTAAAAACCACTGTTCCTCATCCAATATTCTCATCCATAACAACTCTTGTTTGTAGGGAAATATATCCAGCAAAAAATATTCAGCATTGACACAAAGATAAGAGAGCACTTCACAATTCAGAATTGTGGCTTGGAATATCTAAATCAAGCATACATGTTTAATCCTGCGTGTGCATTAAGTTTTTGCATATGTTCTAAACAGAAGTACAGTGAACTTTCCAATCTTTAAACTAATAGAAAATATATGGGACCAACCTCTTAGCACAGTAAATGTATTTCAAAATGTCGTTAAATTACATAAGTAAAAATAAAATAAAATAAAATAAAATAAAATAAAATAAAATAAAATAAAATAAAATAATATCTATGTATGCCTTCTCAAGCTGTGTTTTAATTGGCCTATATCTTACTTTGCATATTAGGTGAGACCTGCCTTTAAGAAGGTTTATAATGTCACTTTCAATGGGGAAGGATCGGACTCCAGGTAACTCTGGTATGGACAGTAAAATGTTGCCTTACGTATAAAAAAGTGTAACTGTGAAAAGGTATAAGTGTGAAAAAGTACTTGCTCGTGAAGTTGATACTGAAAAGAGAAGCTGACCCTAGGTAGAGATTGCTTTCAACTTTGTCTTGAATACTCGCTTAACACAAAACCTAACATTAAATACTGCAAAGAAATTTCTCTTTACATGAAGAGATACTTTAATCATCATACACTTTGGATATTAGTTAAGAATCTGATTGCAAACACACAGGTTGAAATGTCAAGAAAATACTTTCCAATAAGAATATCCACACAGGAGTTGTATTACTTTAAAAATTTTTCATAGTAAATCAATTTAGCCTTCTTGTAAAGGCAAAGACTGAGTTTTCCACAGACACGATGACAGATAATGCTATACAGAACTAAAATCACTTCTTACATTATTGTCCAGTCACAATAAAACTAATTTTAATGATTTCCAGTTATAAAAGACACTAGAAGAGTAAAGATGTTATACAATCATCATCTAATTACTTGTCTAACCATCAAGAGACAGGAACCAACCGTGCACACACCGTAAAGAGAAAGACCCTTTACTGGGGACACATGGTTATACTTCACCAGATGAAAATTCTGTGCTCTCTTCTATTATTATCGAAAATTCAAAGATATTGTTCTACTTATGCTTTATTATGTTCTGTGAGAAGACAACATGCTATCTTCCACCCTGAAGAGTTGCAAACCTTCCTGCAGGTAATTTCTGCACTTCTTGAGTATCCTCCTTCATCTGCCAACACTAGCATCATTACTTCTATCACATATGGTGGTTTTTCAGCTACAGAGAACCCAAGTAAAGATCCCGGAATTGGACAAGTCTTTCCTGTAATGTAAATCCAGTTCTGTCAAAGTTAGGAAGATTTTTACAGCTTAATTCATTTAGGGGACAGGTTAGACTTAATGGCCCACTCCTGACAAAGGCACAAGTTATGGAAGTGGAACTATAATTCTGGGAGTGACTTGTTCGTCCTAATGGCCACATCCTCAGGGCTCAAGTTAATTCATTTTTTATTAAAAATTCCCATAAGAGTGACTCCAAAGGGGAAGCAATGCTTTGCAATACAGAAACAGTACAGGTGAAGCAATTATTTTCTTATTCTGAGATTTGGTGGCTCTTGCTCCTTAGTTCAACTCATAAAGTGTACTATTTCCTCATTGAGTGATAGAAGTAGTTCCTGCTGACTACTGTTTTCTTTATTAAGCTTTGGGAGGTTATTAACAATAAGAAGCAGAAAAGAAAGAGTACTACTAGTTGAGAAAGTTAATTTTAAAAAGTGATGGAAAGTGCCTCACCAAGAAATTGGATCTAAGCCATGAACTTTAATGAGGTAATAAAAAATAGTAAGACAGACAACAAATGTGTGTGAAGAATTATTTTACATGAAAATGCATAAAGAATTAATCATATCACATTACCATCACAGCTGTATAGAAGGTGTATACAGGAGGCTAACAGTTTAAGTCAATAAGATTATTATTTATACGTACATCTGAATATGTTTTACTATCCAGAAAGTATTTAATAAATCTTCCAAAAATTCTTGCAGCTATAGATTTCTTCTTCCATTTGAATGGAAGTATTTTTATATTACCAGGCAACATATTCCAGTTCTGATTGTTAGCACTGAGTCATTTAGTAATATCTCTGACTCTGAATAGCAGTATGCAAATTTATATTAGCTGGTGATCCACTTCTAGACAAAGACAATGCCTTTAATTTATTCTTCTTCTAAATATTATATACACACACATATATATATATTGCAAATTATTTTGTTGTAGGACAGCAGTTCTTATCCATGATAATCAGAGAAGCTATAACATGAAGAATGACTGCTTCACAGCACAGAATAGAATCTGCTTTCTGATACTCATGTAGACTTTTAGTTTCATGTTTTGTTTGCACCACAGTGAAAAATCCAACCTTGATCAAAGCTAATGATACATAAAGTATTAATCTTGACAACTGAGTAAGATCTTCATGCTCAAAGAAAGTGAGAAATGAGTAAAGGAAGAGAAGACAGAGGCATCTGTGATTTCTAGGAAAACATACTTATGGAACGCACATTACAGCATTTCCATGCAACCAAGTTCTTACAGTTTAAGCTACAGGTACAGTAACTGTTCTACACTAACTTTTGACTTGGGCACTCTTGTACTAGAATAGAGTGATTTAAATATCTTAAGCTTAACTCACTTTCAAAGACCAAAAACAGTAGACTTGGTTCAAGAGAAGATTTAAACGTAACATCTTTTTGAATAATATTTTCTTGCACCGAATAACTCAGTCAGCCACCTTCACCCATTTCCAAAACACATTATTGATGACTTTCTTCTCTTTCACTTGAAAGTGGTTCAGAAACCTAGCCTGCAGGTACTAATGTAGCCATGTCATATGAATTGATATTTGACCAAGTCTTACATTCATCTTAGCATTTTCTGAACAATTAGCAAACAAGGAAAACAAACAGGAAGATCCTGTTTGGAAAACTCTCGCTTTGAAGGACTGACAAAAGCCACCTCACTACAGCCATTGCAACCAAATGACACTTTCTATGACTGGCAGAACAGAGCAGCACTCAGTATTCATAGGGGAGTCCTTTGATCCCAAGAGTATCATTTACCTGTGTTACGGGTCATTTAATTATTTGTCTTCTCAGTCAATATCCTTTGATGTAACAAATTCAGGATGCCGGTGCTCTGGTATATGGAGAAGTGATTAATTCCAGCAACAGCATCTTCAAAGATGACGTTGCCATACAACACAGAAAAAAATGTGAAAAAAGAAAGAGGTTAGACATAAAGAGTTCTCTCTCTAATTCAGCTAAGAACCAAATTCTATGTGTTATTCTGAGTCAATTTTTGAGGGTTTAGCTACACAGTGTAGCCTTTTTCTTCATTTTGCATGATACACGTAAATCTTGTATTTATTAAATGTAATGGACAGATGTAAATTCATGAGACTCTACGTTTAC
The DNA here is from genome assembly GCA_013400055.1 of Nycticryphes semicollaris. Classification (NCBI taxonomy): domain Eukaryota; kingdom Metazoa; phylum Chordata; class Aves; order Charadriiformes; family Rostratulidae; genus Nycticryphes; species Nycticryphes semicollaris. The sequence goes on from VXBJ01002320.1 coordinate 132,076, forward strand.
ATATTCTAAAGAAAGGTCATATTAAAGCACTAAAAATAGCATTCATCTACTTTCTTAAATGAAGGAATTCAGGATGCATTCTCATTCCCTTCCTAACAACCCTTATAGTGCACAATGATATTGAACCTGTGCAACATGTAATCCACAAATACACACATCTATATGTCACTCTGAGCCATCATCTCTAGCTTTAAAAACTGCATTTTTTTTTGAGGCTGCTTGAGGCAGACTAAACATAAAATAACTATTCTGCATAAATTAAAAATCCATTCTTGCTGGGGTTTTCCTACCCCTTTCTGTAATGCACCTACGCTGCTGCTTGTTTTCTAAATTTCTGAGACTCGCTCTTCAAATGTTCTGGACTAGAAGGGAATACTCCTACTTTTGTTCTTAAACCTCAAGACCCAGACTGACTGCAAAGAGATGAAGTTGTCAGTCAGAAGGCTGAGGTTACACCTGTGTGAGGGAATAGTGCAGCCCCATGGGAGAAAGCTTGTAGAACACAACAGTTGGTGTCAAGGACGCAACATCCGCACTACATGTGTTATAGGGGCATTTACTCAGATACTACCTTCTGCAGACAAAATGCCCATTAGCAGTTGGACTTTATCTGTTGTACTCATCTTTAATTTGTAGTTAGTTTTCAATTTGTGATTAGTTAAAAAAGAATCCAGTTTGCAATTTCTGACACTGCTTCATGACAGGAAGTACCGTAAACGGGAATGATTGGCATACTCACTTGGATAAAAAGCGATAAATCCCTAAGTTCAGCAAGCCACCGGACAGCATATGATTTCATGAATGTACATAGTTAGTACAGCTGCATAAAAACTTAAAGTTTAATACTCTTACCTGCTTTGTTAGAATTCAGACAAAGTACTCAGCCCTAAATTTGACACTTTACTCTGTTTCACATACTCTAACTCTAAGAGTTGAATTCAAATTAGGCCTGGAGGCAGTGGTGCTGGAAGATTAAAAATCTTTTTGCATATTCCTCTTGGGCTACTACTATGGATTTAGACTTTAGGATTACTCTTTGATCTATGTTGTCTAATTTTTTTTAATCTATTCATTATCTTCTTCATAAGAGTTCTCTGTGAAGAATTAATTTATCAGATTAAAAAATATGAGCTCTTCAACTGGGTGAAAGAGATGAACTTGAAACGAAAAGCATGTGAAACGTGACATTTTTTTCTGAGTGGCAGGGTTTGTTGATAAGAAATTGTCTTTATTTCTATCCCTGTTTTCTAATTTCTATAATGGGAAGAGGACTGTAGTAAAACTCATATTTTTTAATATAGAAAAAAAAGCACAGAAAGTTTTGAACTGTACATCAAAGAAATATACTTACCATTTTAATAATTTTATCTTTGTTTTACTAATGTACCATTTAACTATCCATTGATGTGGAAACTGCATAACGTGTTAGCAATTTACACTTGGATGCAAGCCCAAAGTAATAACTGAAATTATAATTGATGAAAATGTAGTGTTTCAACTGTTGGCTTCATGCCTCAGTGTGTTTTTTTTCTCAAGCAAAAGATTATTTGGAATGAAGTATTATGGCCTGAGAACTCTATAATGCTCCAGAAAAGCTGCACATCCGTTAGTGAGAGGGAAGTGAAAAACTGCTTACAGAGGTGGAAGATTTTCACCTTTTCCGCTTTCTTCAGATATACTCAGGAACAGGAAAATAATGCTTATGTAGCACAGTTCCCATGTGGCCTCTGCCAACCCTTCATATCAGCACCTGTCAAAGCTTGATCTACAAGTTGATTTACTCAGAACGGTTGCTTTCATATGAAACCTCCTTATCTACCTGCTCTGGCCGTGTGAGATGGAGGAGGTCATGGCCTTGGGAGAAGTTATTTGCAGACTTTCCCTCCCTCATTTTCATTTACTTTTTATTTTAAAGGGAATGTGAGTGGTGTTATTTACAGCCCTGTTAAGGAAGATTAGCAGAATTGAAGGACAATAATACAGATATAAATTTTATGACGTTATTGCTCCAGGCCAAAAGAGATGAAAGTACAGTGTTAATGACACAGCATTTTGGTGAACGTGAAGGTAAAAGAAACATATTTACAAAGGTATTAAAGGGCTATGATACGGATAAGTGCTTTTGGGTACCCAGTAATTCTTCTCTTCTCTCCTCCACCTCCTCTTCCTTCAATGGACTGTTCGTCTTAACACCCTATTAATCTACAGGAATGGAACTGGCAATGCACATACCACATATAATAAGCACAATAGTAGAAAAACCAGAAAGGCTTGTAAAGCTGAGATTTCAAGAGAATTGCAGGCTTCATTTAGAAACACTACAGGTATATTCAGCATCAACTGACGCACTAGTCGAGCTTGTAGAAAACAGCCTAAAATACAGCACACAAAAAATGTAGGTACACAGGCAACAGGATGGCTATTTTACCTCTCTATTTGTTTTGCAGTAGCTGGAAAGAGAAGAACAGAGAGACACTACTAGGAAGCAGGGCAAACCAACCATCTGTGTTGTCTTTTCTGCCATATTATTGAAGACCAGCAGGAAAGTAGAAAAGGTGATTTTCAGATATAACATTCCTTGGCTGATATTAAGACTATTACTAAAGAAAGATTTCAAATGAACAAACATTTTAATGTCAACAATCAACACAAAAATCTGCTGAAACATCTTCTCAACCAAGCTTGATTAATGTTTAAAATCTGAGCTAATAAATTTTCTGAATGGAATGCCCATTCCATTTGATATGCAATCATGGCCCCTTCTTGGGGAATGACTCTGCAAATTTATTTACCCTTATAAGGCTTCAGCAAACATTTTATATTATCAATCATTACTTTTAGTCATTAGTGTTACAGCTGTATAAACCTAGATAATAAAAATAGTATTGTTTTCAAAAAAACACATGCTACTTTCTTCTGCATAAAGGAAGCAATCAATGAGGATGCATTTTACTTAACTTTTAGTAAAATTTTCACTATTTCTGGAGCTGGTATGAAAAACCTTAGTGGGTTTTTTGCTCTACATTTAATGCAAATAATTTATCTTACTTTACCAAAATATTTATGAAATTTTATATAATTTTCTCATCCTTTAATTACTACTCCATTCGGGCAAATGTGTTTTTTAGAACCCTTTAGTAAAAAGCATGAATTTTCTTGCTATCATTTTAATTACTGTATGCAAGTTTTATCATTTTGAGGCTGTTAGTTTTTCTGCTTAAACATGGTATTTGAAACAAAGTTTTCTGTACAGCAAATACTAACATTTTTTCCGTTTTACTTGTTTTTACCATGCTAAAACATCAAGCACCTCTTAAAATTACTCATTACCACTGGTTTCAGAATACAGTTATTAACACTGTAATTTGCTGAACCAAAGATGTATGCATGTGCAGAAATTCCTTTTCAGACCTGAAGTTTGCAGTCAGGTACATTTGTAGTCATAGTTTTCATAGCTAACCATCTCAAACCCAGTCATATAATCTATGAATCACTAACTTTCTGCAGGAACAAATTCCATAGGATGCATACACACTCAGGAAAACATTTCCTATTTTAAAAGCATGTTTTCCTCTGTTTTCAAGCCTTGCCTCAGAAAAGCATTCAGATCCTTGAGTTTACGTCACTTGTATTGAATGATGTAAAAGTATACAGTAGCACTGCCTCTCCCTTTTAAAATCCAAACTGACAGTGAAAGAATGTAAATTAATGTATTTTTGTATATGAAAAAAAAAGAATTGTAGAGCTGTTGTAACAACTGTGTTTATTAAGTCATGTCAAACTGTTATAAATTACAGCTGTTTATTTTATGGTTTTCAAGAAAATTTGCTGATATTTAAGTAACTAGCTTTTTTATAACTTTGATTTAAGCTCATTTTCTAGTTTAAATAGTTTTTGATCTTAAAGCAAAAAGTCAAAGACTAACTTAACTTCAAAACATAAGTTCCAAAAGTTGGCTTTTTCTGAACACTCTTTAAATTTCCCTCCTTCTTCACATTTATAACACTGATAATCTTTGAATAATACATAAGCTTAAAGAACTAACACTAAACGTACTACAAATATCTGCACAGTCACATGCCAAAACTGGCACAAACTTGGATATTTGTTTTAATTTCTCCTTTCAAGATCCTGAAGCTGAGCTACTGGGGATGGCATAATCTGTTATCACTGTAGCTGCTGTGGCCTTGGTACATTCAAACTGAGTTACAGAAGGCACTAAGAAAACAAGAAACTTCAGAAAACTAGAAGAATAGAGTCTGGAAGAAGGATGAGAGTTGGAGTCACAAAATGAGGAATAGAGATGAAGGATAAAACTAAAAGAGAAATATGAAAATAATTATGGATAGAGGGACTAGAAAAGGAAGGAAAAAAGCAGCATGAAAATGCAGGAAGTAAAGCAAGCAAGAAAAAAAAACAGATTTTGGACACAACGTTTTTCACTCAACTGCCTTTCTTTTTTATCAGTAGTTACTCATGATTCTATATTAAAGAAGGAGCCATTACACTGGAGTTCTTTTAATTGTTTAGTACAAGAACTACTCTCTTCATTGCATCACTAAATAACTCTTAGATGTTTAAGACTTCTTTTCCTTTCCAATTTGGCTCTTAGTTTGTCTCTCTAGGTTCTTAGACTTTTTTTGAAAGTCTTTAGTTAAAGGTTTTGTACTGCCATCCTTGGCTAAACCGTTGCCCATAAACACACGAAACAGAAAAATGTTATGCTTCTTTGGTTTACTTTTCATAAGGTTCATCCAGACATAAAAGTTCCTTGACAGTGGTGCCATTACTATTGACACCAACAGCATTGAAGAAAGCACAACTGGCAAGCAAAATAGCTTCCCTTTTTGTCACATGAACAAAACCAAGCTCAACAGTCCAAGACTTAGTCAGCAACACTAAAAAACATGGAAAAAGAAATCCTAGCAGAGACAAAAAATCACTATAAAAAGAAAGAAAAACTGAGAAAGAAAAATATATTATATGCTACTTGATTAAAAAATGGTGTACGCATTCTGTGTGCTCAGGAAAACCCCATGAAGACACCAGCATCCGTTGCCAAGTCATTCATAGTACAGTAAGGTCTGCGCTTCAAGAAACTACAACATTACCTCATTATTTAGTGCTCATCAAATTCTCTACTTCTTTTTTCCCCATTTTTGGGGAAAAAAAACTCCTTTCTATTGGTGTTTTAGTTATCTCCTTTCATCAAAGTGTCTATTTCTTTTGCATTCATAACCTCTCTTATCTTATTGCACTTTACTCCTTCCCAAATGAGTGGGAGAGGATATAAAACATGCAGTGGGAACACAAATGGCATTTCTCAACTATTTATCTTGTTTTCTTACATTATGTTTTTAAAAGGTCATGTTGTAGGGAAAGGAGTTGTCTGTGGCTCCTGTTGTGAGCAATTCATGTGTTGTTTGCTTTTAAAGTATTTCTTTTGTTCAGATGGGTATCTAAAGAGCAGTATTTTTTCAAGGAGGTGGCTTTTGGTGTTCTGGTGACAGGTGGCCCCAATACCTAAGTGTTGGTATGTATTTGCTTAGCTGAATTTGCTGTAGATAACAGTTACACTGAATAGCCCCCTTTTTCCTGACAAAGTGGTTAAGGCTCATGTAATCCATGATAAAATTTTTCCAATTTAGACTCCTCTCTCACTGTTTCTCTTCACAGAACACTAATCTCTTTCTTCATAGCATTACTAACTCGGAGAGTGACCACGGAAGGTACATAGATCTTAACCTGTCTTCCCAAAGAGCCTGTGTCACATAGTCACATAACTGACAAGTTCATACAGTGCCTCCTTAACTTAGCCACTGAAGGGAATTAAGACTGGTCAAAACCTTGAGAAGGAAGCCAGACCAGTGCCTGAAGATTCAGATTGAAAAGTTCTCATACAGCAAAGTTGTTAAGCAAGTGTTTTAATTGATATCTCTTCAGCAGCCAGCCCTCAGATACCTGGCTTAACAGCCTTATTGAGTAATGATGGGCCACTGAATCGAGGCCTGAAAGCAACTGTAGCTCCACTGAAGCTGGACAGTTGCCTAGTGACAATGACAATATTGCACACCTAGAAGTGAAATTGTGGTGATTTCCAGCAGTCTTAGATTTTGACTAGTTAACCTGTTTGATTGGAATTGTTTTCCCACATTTAGACTCTTTTTGAGGTGTCCTTGTCTTTCATCTGCTATTTGTCCTTTTGTCTGAATTGGTTGTTTATGATGACCAATTAAAAAAAAACCAAAACATACCAACCAAACAAAACCCAAAAAATACAACAAAAAATCAACACCCAAAAAAGTTCAATGGGTTGTAAAATAGAGAAAATGCAATTGTATATATTGTGTGATATAAAAAAAAATTAATACAACCATAGTTACTAGAAACTGACATCATGTAGGTTGCCTACAATGACAAAAAGAAGGTCATTGTCTGAGTAATTCAACATTTGTTGAGGGATCTTTGAAAAATGCATAAAATTTACTTTTAGCCAAGTTTTGACTTGCCTCTGCTAAGGACAGAAAGTTGTTTTAAATCACCTCCTGTTCCAACCACACAGCTGAAATAGGCATTGATTTGTGAACCTAATGAGATTTTAAGAGTTGTTTTTAAAAAATCAAACTGAAGTTTGAGTACGTTGAACTGCTTTGTCTAATTTTAGTAGATCAAGGATTTCAGAATAAAAACATTATTTGCATACATATTCACAAAGTACTAAATATATGCCTTGCTTACGTGAATTAACAACATAATAAAGAATAATCCAAGATATAATCCCAGGGGTTCCATAAAAAAAAAAAAAAAAAAAAAGAAAACAAGAAATCAAATGTCTTTAGTGACCTCACTGATGAGATTGTAATAACTCATGACCAAGCAGTAACAAACAAATGGGACAAACAAGAATTCTGCCCTTGATCCTCTAGTTACTCCAGTGTGCATAGCCTTGAAATGGTATAGTTTCACAGATAAAGTGACTATACTTTCTCACTAATAATACTCTACTCCTCCACAGCTCACTTTTTTTTTTTTTTTACATGGCTGGGGACCATTAAATTGTTGTCTGTGATAAACTGTCATGGTTTAGGCTCTGCTGGCCATTAAAGAAATGACAACGTCCCTTTCCCTTGCCAGAAGGAGAAGGAAGAGAGAGAATAAGGGAGAGAGGCTTA
>VXBJ01002320.1:139296-156360 GCA_013400055.1 Nycticryphes semicollaris
ATAAAAGACTAAATCAGCTTTAATGAAATACTACTATTATTAAAAAAAATAATAAAATTAAGAAAATAATTAAAAATATAGACATATGTACAAAAATAATATCCATCTCCACAGATGACAATCAAGTCACCAGCAGACACTGGGGAAATCCGAGACTGGACTAAGCAATGGATGGGAACTCAGATACAGACAGATCAGAATCAAAGGCAGACACACAGACAGAGTCCTCCTCGGATACCAGCCATTGAATAAAAAGCGCTGACCCTTTGATCCCTCAGCTTTTATACTGAGCATGATGCAGATGGAATGGAATATCCTGTCGGTAAACTTCGGGTCGCGTGTGCTGTTTGCTCATNATATCCCACAGCCTATCTTTTTTTTTTTTTTACATGGCTGGGGACCATTAAATTGTTGTCTGTGATAAACTGTCATGGTTTAGGCTCTGCTGGCCATTAAAGAAATGACAACGTCCCTTTCCCTTGCCAGAAGGAGAAGGAAGAGAGAGAATAAGGGAGAGNGGATACCAGCCATTGAATAAAAAGCGCTGACCCTTTGATCCCTCAGCTTTTATACTGAGCATGATGCAGATGGAATGGAATATCCTGTCGGTAAACTTCGGGTCGCGTGTGCTGTTTGCTCATCTCCACAGGTGTGATCCTTCTACACTTTCCACTTCCAACTTTCCAACAGGGCAAATAACAAAGTTAGTAGACCTTGGTTGTTATAGCAATAAGTGTAAGCAGAAGGCTCTGTGCATACAATCCTTTGGTATTAATTATAAACATCAGACATTATCACTGTCAGAAGCAAACACTGTATGAAAAACATACTATTACCTTCAGTGCTGTCAGTTAGAAAAGACTTAACTGAAAAGTAAAATTACTCAAAAGAAAATTGTTTTTTTATACCTCTAACTAGCCTTAACAACAACTTCTGTGCTCACTTTCTGCTCACTTTACCTCCATTTCCTCACAGATGGTCAGAGGCTATCAGCTGTCTCCAGCAATAACTGGGTTCTATCACAACATGGCCTTAGAGTTAAGTCCTACCAAAGTCCTCCCCCTTCCCAAAGAATCCTCATACAATTCCCTCTACTGTTTCTGTTCTTTGTTTTTCAGTGTTCCCAACATCTTTTCACTTGTTTGCATACTGCAAATTGAAAAAACAAGTTAAAGATGACCAGTGCTAGACTGTAACTCTTGTTACATCCCATTATTCCACAATACATTAGCACAGCTTTTCCTGAAATGCCAATTTTACTTCTGTTCTGCTCTTCAGGGAAGTTTCAAAGCTTAGGCGTTACCTAACATGTTAAGAGGCACTATTTCCAGATGTTAATACACTCAGGAAGATACTGCAGCATCATTCAATTCATAGCACATTGAAGTTCTGAGATGGCCTAAAGCTGTGTGGTTTAACATTTTTCATCTCCTTAAAATATTCCAGTCGTTATACTCACATATAATGTATTTCAGACTGACATTAGAACTGCTTTTCTGATAAGTTACTAATAAGTATTCTTCAACTCCTCAAGCATATATGAAAAAGTTCTAAACTACTTGATTTGAGTAATTCAGATTTTATATTCATTCCTATGATAGCAAGCTTCCATCCCACTTTTGTATTGACCAACAGACTCATGTATCTATATTAAACTGTATTCTACAATACTTATTAGTTGTGCAGAGCACAAATGAAAGCATCCAGAATATTTCAGGCACCTCTCTAATCACATAAAATACAGGAATAGACAATAATGCAGAAGTGTATGAATTCTAGTTAAAGTCCAGACAACTGTAAAGACAGTTCATTCTTGCATTTTTTCCCCTTTTCTGCCCACCATCAAACAAGATGCTTAGACTGAAAAAGAAAATTTGAAATGTAAAATATTCAATGAATCACACATAGAACAGTTCATAACAAATATGAATTCCTCCCCTATTTGAAAAATAGTCTTAGAGAAAGCATTTCACATATTGGAATGGATGACAATTGCAGTTTTTCCCATAATTTTTAATATCTCAAGTGATTAAAAACCACCTTGCAAAAGCTGTTTTGAAAGCTGCTCAGCAGATGCTGCTTAAATTTATCAGCACCTAAACTTTACTGCCGTGTTTCACTCTGATTGACAATGTCACCTTTTATCAAAATAGCTACATTATAGAACAGAGAAACAGCAATGCCAATAGAAAATACATCTTTACTGATAAAAGCTGCAGCCACATTAGAAGGCTAGCAATGCTCTTCAGTATGATGTTCTGGAGCAGACAGGTCTAACGAACGGCAGCTGAGAAAAGGATAGAATATGATCTCCTCAGGTAAAAGCATGTTTGGAGCTGTTGGAACACCATGCAGAAGTATCCAACCCAGGTCTGATCAAGCAAGCTCTTGAACTATGAGTAGCAAGGTTACATTGGCATGGTTAAGTGGCAAGGTTTGTTAGCTTGAAGGCAGAGCCTATATAACCCAAGTTATACTGCTTTCAGGGTACAAACTGCAGAGCGCTGCCCTATATTAGGCAGCGGAAAAAGGAGAGCCAGCACTAGATGTAACAGTGCTGTTCAGTTGTTTGGAAAGAGCAAGCAAAAAAGACACTCCTGAGGAAAATTAAGGTGGCAGCAGAGAGAGCCTTGTGAAAAAAAAACAGTAAAATGAGATAGATGAATTAGAGAAAGTGAGGGCAGATGAGGAAGAGACCTTACCTATTCAAGAAAGGATTCTATGGTCTGGAAGTCAAGGAAGCTTGACCTCCTTTTGCTCTTTTCCTGAGGGCACTTGCAGCCTAGTAGCTCGAGGCATAAGTAGCAGCTGATCCACTTTATGAGGGACTGACCAGGGCAGCCTTGGCTGCATCCAACCACACTCATCCTTATAGCTGCCTCTATGTGGTCTTATTTACTTAGAGATGAGCAGCCCTCCTGATTAGAAGGGTTAGGAGCCACACTGCAATACTCAGTAATACAAGTCTAAACTTAAGAGTTACTTGGCTGCTAATATCATGACCTTGCAATGAGCTCATGTTCTGAATGAGGTTTTATCACAGTATAAAAATCTCTTCATCTGTCTTTGCTAGGGCTTGCATAATTGCTACAGCAGAGCAAATATGCCCTCAATGGTCACTGAATGTATCCGGGCACTGCACTTTTTTTAAATGTACAGAAAACCTAATGATAACCACTTTCTAGTTTTTTGTTTCCATTTGATTTAGAAAATGCCAAATTGTTTGAGCTTTGGGAATCATAACTCATACTGTATAAAACAAACTGTCATTGGCAAAACACAAAAATAATCCAAAGCTGATTAATGAGGAAAAAAATCAACAGAATAAACAGACTGCTGGTTACTCCCTTTTAAACTTTCTGATATTACTTCATCATGTCTTCCTACTACTGTTTCTTACACATATTATAAAAAGATCAGGATTTTGGAAATAATGATACCTTTCATTAGATCTAAGTGGGAGAAACAGAAAATCTTTAGGACAGGTTTCAAATAGAAGCCACAGGCTGAGGACAATTTCCTTTAAGCTTATATCAATTACGATAATAAATAAGATGATCCAAGGGAATAAAAAAGTTGGAATAGGTATAACAGAAGAGGATATTAGTACACAGAGAGAGCTTAAGATGGTTAGTTCTTGTGGGGCAGAGATTAAAATGCAAAAGTATTAAGTGATGGTAAAACATATGGGGAAACTACAATGTGCTATAAAACCAGTACCTCTACTGCATTCCTAATATACAGCATTTTGGTTTCTATTTGAGACCTGAAGTAGGGCTTGTGTGTCTGAAAAGTCATCTGCTTTTCTCTGAGAATGGGTTGATCTAACGAGAGATGCTTTTCCCTACAAGTCTTGCCTTATACTATGCACAGCCACAATAACGCTATGATTATACAGAGGAGGTTTGACAGGATTCATCTTTGGTTTTATGGGGAGCCTAAAGCAACAGTGAGCGACCCACCTCCAGGCTGCTGACATGCTGTGGTGCCAGTACAACGATTGATAACTTCTCTCCTATTTCTTATTGGTCTTTCAGATCTAGCATAAAACTGTGATGGATGTGGGACTAGATGGATGAAGATGAATGTTATATTAGGAGGCACAGTTGTTACAAAATTTGCTACATGTTCTAAAAAAGAAAATTTCTGATTTTGTATAGCTAAGGACCAGAAACCATGACAAAAATCAAAGCCAAATGAAACACAAAAAACATGGAAATGCATAAATTAGTAGCCAATTTGCATTAAGATATTACGAGAAAACATTAAATTATCTGTCAATGTAATAAAAAGGAGCAGTGCTGATTTACACCAGATTCTAAATAAATTAAGGCAGCACAACTCCTGTGTATAAACAAGAATCATTGCAAATTAACACATTCTCAAGTTGTGTGTAAGCAATTAAAACAAACTGAAGCAGTACTGTAGCAAATAGTTTTAAAAAGCGATTGAGAAGAAATCAAAGGTCTCTTTCGATCTTAATGAAAATTAGAACTTAACTACCTCATTAGGTTTGGGGTTTTTTTTCCTAATAAAATAATTGCTGCTTTTATGTGCTTTGTTATATCTGGTTTAATGGTTTTGTTTCCTCATACACAGGAATATCAAATACTAACCTACAGTTACTTTTTGGGGGATAGCTCACCTCTGGCAGTTTTTGGATAATTCAGTAAAGAATATTGGAAAGGTCTTTTATTATGTTCTTTAACAGATAGATGTTCAGAAGGCAATTTAACTTGCTAATGTTAAATCTGTTTTAACAAAAAATAAGTTTCTGTGCTTTGAATTGAAAACCATCTTGTTTGATAAACTGGGCTGCTCTTAGTACAAAATTCTGTGATCCTCCACTTTTGTCAAACAAACATAATTCTGGACAAAGAAGTGACTGTGTAATGCTAAAACAAGTGTATACCCTGGTTCTTTCAATTCTTCACAAAAATAGAGGGAAAAAAAACTGTTTGGATTGCCTTTTTCTCCTTACAGGATGATCATTAAATTGATTTGCGTAAAATAAAATTCAAAGACTCTACCTAATCTGGGGAAGAATAGTTCCAAAGTATTAGAGACTGAAGCCACCCTTTACACAAATCTAAAAATATACAAAGAAGTGGAAGTGTTTCTAAAAACCTCTCAAATCTTTTTAGAATGGATATAATTGTTTAATAACTACTATATCAATAATTGCCTATAACTACTATTACAGATAAATGCACAGCCAAAGCCAAACTTTGAAGTTTACTCTGCTAAACAGAGTAAGTCTGTCTTTATAAGCTTTTCCTCCCTCTTTCTTTTCTCTGAAACTCTGTCCTATTTTTAATACAGGACAATACAGGTGTCAGCTTGCACTGACTTTGAAAATGAAGATGTTTGCTATACGTGTAATTAATCCATTAACACTAAACCATGCTATTTTACTAAAGGGTGGTCAAGAGGTTAGAGGGAGCAAATATCACTCTTTCTCAGCATTAACAAATCCATTCCAAAAGGGATACTCTTCATCTCATTTGTAAGACACATAGTCCCATAAAGCCAAGATTTATAAGGCTGTATAAATTATGTGTACATGTCAACGAGACAAAAGCAACCTCTGTCAGCACTGGGGCGTGCTTTCCATCACTTAACAAAAAAAGAAAGGAGCAGGCAACCTTTAAAAGGTCTCCTTTCATCATCTGAAAACATCCATAGGATAAAGCAGAAGGCAAAGTTATTATGTCATATGAATATATCCATTGGGCTTGTGATTAGACAAGGAGAACACCAGAAGAAAAAAAAACCCAAACAAACAAAAAGAATTAGCATCTTTACAGCAAGAACTTGAAAACTGTCACAGACTAGATCTCAGATGGCAAGTTAATGGGTGAGCAACTACATCATCTTATAGAAGTAATTTTCTTTTAATTTACAGGTGTAAAATAAAATACACATTTATTGTTAAAAACCACAGTTCTCCAAATATTTCCACAAATACGTATTCTACAAGTAATGAATATATGATCTATCCCACATTTACCTAATTTTCTGTTTCTGATGGCCTTTCTATATGAACAAAGGAGCTACAAGAGACTAAAAGTTATGAAAATTAACTATTAAAAATACCAACCAAAATATTATGAGGATTTCATGAGATTGTATCTGCATATAGAACCTGTGAGAAATTAGTTAAAAATAAAAGTGGCTGGGGTTTTTCTTTTAAACTATTTTGTTGGGAAAAAAAGCACTTTTTAAGCCAATAGAAATTTTGTTAAGGTTTTGTTTTGTTTTGTTTTTAAACTATTCAGGACCTTCATATAAAGATAAAATCTGAGTTTTAACAAATTCCATTAAAAAAGACCCTACACTGAAGACAATTATTTTTTCCTCACAAAAAAACCAGACCCACACTGACCCTCCTCCTTCTCCCCCCAAGCCAACACAAAACCAAAACACATTCCCAAAGTAATTCCAATTCCAATTCAAGGTGTAACTATAACTTCAGGTAACTAGGTTTTGTATACTTAATACCACCATTAATATATCATTATGATAAATCTGACAGTATGGCTAAAGACGGTCCTGCCAACAGAAGGCAAGATCCCTTCTGACTAGCAATTATATTTTCTGTAAGTGGAATCCTGAACAAATTGAAAACCAGGCCACTTTTTTATCAGTCTCAGTGAGTTTAGACTAATCTTTTCTGCCTTCACACAAATAAAATATGCAACAGTGTGTATGAGTGCTAAACGCAGGCTGGCTCCACCTGCTTCTTTCAGAGCTAATCACTCTGTGAGATACTAGAAGTGGAAGAAACTTCGGGGAGCTATATGCAAAGAATGGTTGGTTGATAAGGCTAACTTTCAGAGGCAGTAAAGCAAAGACAGGATTTCCTGATTGATAACGAAAGAGATAATGGAACTCTGGATAAACTGATAGTATTTCAGCAGAAAATTAATGAAAATACTTTTCCTTTTCCATGTTTTATACTAGTATTCCTTAGTGGTCTCTGCCACTCACTAGGAGAGGGGCCTCATATAAATCACTTTTTCATTTCTGTTAATTTTGCTCTATATTAAGAACTGGTCATCAGTTTTCCAGTGCAAAGACTTTGAGCTTTTCTCCCCTATTTACAATGAAATATTTCTTAAGATATTTTTCTTGTAAGTTACCCCATTAAAGAATATACTTCTTTTCTTTTATGCATTTCTACTTACCATACCGTTCCAGTTAGCATCCACTGCAACTCAGTCAATCCACCAATCTAAATTATATCAAAACTACTAGAGATGATGTGGGGTGAACACAAACTGTTCTCTCTGAAATACTGGGTTGGGGTGGGTGAATATCTGTCTGTTAAGCCTGACATCATAAGAAACATGCTTATTAGCATAAAATCATTACTTTCACAGTTCTGCATTTATCACATCAACTCTAATGATAATTCCTATGCAAGGAATTTATGTATTTATGTATTTATGATCTCATGAGCTACAACCAAATAGAAAACAACATTTTTCATAGAGAACACCAGTCGCTGCTCACATACATTAATGAGCAGCAACTTTGCACGCTGGACAAATACATTCACAGGCCTTTCACGTTATTGTACTGAAACTCTCCCAACAATACTTATTTATTCCATGACGCCTTGGCCAAGCAGAACATTCATTCCTGTACATAATTTTAAGCAGACAAGAGGCCTTATTGAAGCTGGTGGATCTACTTGTTGGCTTAAAGGCATTCACACACTCCAGCGCACCGCTGGATCAGAGCCTACAAGCTGTGAAGGATGGTTAGTAGCTACAGTATTCATTGAGACACGCAGGAATTGTAAGCTCTCAGGACCTCTCTGTATGTTATGACCTCATTTAGAGTTTCTGATCAGTTGCCAAACATTTACTTAGCTGTTAGCACACCGCTAGTTAATGTGTAACAACTGCAACAAACCCTGAAAATAATGTATTTCAACTAGCTAGCTGTAAATCACTGAGTTCCATTTAAAATCTCTATAAAAATCCTACATAAAAAGTGTGGTCACAGTCTGATAAATATAACATTATAAGACATTTAAGCTTAATTTAGAGTGTAATAAGCCTCAACTTTCTATTTATGTTCTTCTCAGGTTTTCTTGGAAAAAACAAAGAGGAAAAAATATTTCTTGCATTATAAACATTATTTTAACAATTCAATTTTTACTGATACACACTGAGAAAATTATACAGTATTCTCTTTATCAATAAAACTGTGAGCTGAGTTTATTGCTATTGAAATTCAAATAGAAAGTCCGAGTATTATTGTCTATACCCCTCATATAATTTATTTAGCCTCTAAATATACAACATTTGATGATGGCTAATCAGGATGAAATTAGTACCAGTTCAATGATGGCCTTAAAACAGTTAGCTCAGGAAGGCTACCACCGTCACCATGAGAACATGGCCCTAAAAACAAGTCGCAAATATGTCAGAGGACATGAGCAATTATTCAGAAGCATGGCTATTTCACTATTAAACTGCCCAGGTAACCATAACTAGCACTTCCAAACCTGGTATGGGTAAATCACTGCAGCAATAACACAGTCTTGTGAAGAACACGTCTAATGCGCATTCCATAAATTCATTCTTAATTGGATTTCCAGTTGAAATGCCATGCAAAAGTTGTCCAAGCTACAGTCTATGGGATATTTTCTGTCTCCCAGAGCAAACTGTGGACCTTACAATCTGTTTTCTGTAGCTCTCAATCTTCAGGCCACAGTACTGTTTCCACATCTTGTGAAAATTACACAGCCACAATACAACACATGGGAAACCAAAGGGCTCCTCAGGAAAGACATCAGAAGCAAGTTGCTACAAAAGAACTAAAACAATGGCATGAAAACAATTCATCCAGCTGGTATTCTCCACCTTGATCAGTCCGGAGAGTGAAGACAGAGGCTGCATTCTTGCATGCCTGGACAGTGGTGGCCTGCATCTCTGGCTACCTTCTCTCCATGCAGCTTGGAAGCCAAGAGGCACTTGCCTGTGCCATAGGCAGTGCAGCACACACTAAGAAAGCCCAGTGCCTCCAAGACTCCATCCATGAAGATGCAGACTGGAAGATTTAAACCTCTGCAGTAGTCCCAAACACATGATAGTGACGTGCTGAGACCTCCCCAGGCTTTCAATGTTGGACATCATCAAAGTCTACTGTAGGTAAGGAGTAAGTTCATAAGTGCCATCTGTACCAAGAACATCGTAAAAGTTATGTAAGGGGAACAAAAAATACCGCAAATAATTGCAGTCACATTGAAACCAAGCTCGAAATTCTCAGAAAGACTTTGCAAAGTTGATGGTGTGTGATTTCATATTCACTGGACCTTTGCAATAGTGCCCTTGTAGCAGAGGGGGCAACAACAGAAGTGGGCAAAGAGAGGGAGTGGGGGAGAAGCAAAGGGCTACTAAGGCCCTGTGAGATCTGGAGACTCACCAGCACAGAAATGGCAGAACTACTGATAGCTGCCTCTGCCACTTCACTGTCCACTCAACCTCCTTGACAGAAACAAGGCTGGACTCCTGCATCTCATTAATCCCTGTCTGTTGTCAGGACGGCTCCCTGGAGGCTTTTAAAGACAATTAAACTTAAACCTAAGAAATGCAGGGGCTAAAGCAGCCCCAGGCAGCTCTGGCAGCCAGGACACCGCACAGCTACCTCACACCTCCTGCACTAGGAAGGGCTACAGGCTGGCCAGAGGGAGCTTTCTGATTTCTACATTTAATTTGCTCACTGTAGAAACAGAAAATTGTTTTTTACTACCTAACAGCCCCACAATATATCCTTGAGCAATGGGTTTTTTCCATCCTGCATATATCATGCAATTTATTATTTTAACTCCAAATACATCCCGTAAGCCCACTGCTAACTATCCACCACTCACCTTAGTGTCTCCTTAAAAAAAAAAAAAAAAGAAAAAAAAAAGGTAGCAAGTAGCTTTAGTAAGTATACTACGCAAAATAACATCCAAATGTGAAGGCAAATTTTCAAAAGCACACATAAAGTCAAACCTCGGTGGGATTTACTACTACAATTACTTTCAGCTTCTTTTCAACACAGAGCTCTTTTTGAAAGTGTTTAAACAATACATAGCTGTTTTCATGAGCATTAGAAACAGCATTTCAATCAAGATTTTTTTTTGTGAAAAAACATTATGCATATAACTGCTGAAAACAAATGAGATGATTGTTTTACACAATCTACCACAACTGAGCAACACAACTTGAACTTAAGCTATGCACTATGTAGCTCTGTGCCTACAAAGCTAAAAAAAAAGATTCTTTAAACTTAAACAGTTAAGAGATTTGACAAAATCACCAATTGCTCCTTCACCCTGTATATTTATATACATTAGCATCTTCTCCTCTGTATCAATAGCAACACTATTTTTGTGTTTTTAAACGACTCAAACACAGAAATTGGGAGTAAGTTGAAATAAGCTGAAATGACCACATCTCCTTTTGCAAAACAGGCTTTATAAAATAGCGTGCATCAAAAGGAAATTTCTTCAGGTTCTCCGGACAGATTTTTATGACTATTTTATAGAAATTTGCAAGCTGAAAATATTTACTAGCCGCAAAAGCAAATAAAAACACTGCCAAATTCAACTGAGAGTTTATAAAGCTTGATGCAACACATCTCATGAACTGCACTTCTTGACATAAGGTTGTTATGCATGTAACCTAATGTAACCTCTCTTCCACGAAGCCTGTATTTTGTCTGAGGGCTGGTGTTTTTGGCTGCTGCTTTGTTTCCTGGGTTCATCTATTTTTGAGCGAGTACAGTATCCATTAAAAAACTTCGATGAGCCTGTAGTCTTGAGATCTTTGAAGGTTTAACACAAGGAGCCCTGTGATGAACACTGAGATCAACTCAATTTACTGTGAGCTTTGCTTTATGCCTTTTATTCACATTAGAGGTGACTATTGTTTAATACATATATTCTTATAAAAACCAGTGCAAACCATCGTCAGCTTTCAAAACTACAAAAATACACTTTGAGCTTTGCTTTGTGCCTTTTAGTCATGTTAGACATCATTATTATTTAACACATACACACCTTGTAGAAGCAAAACCAGTGCAAATCACTGTCTCCTTTCAAAATTAGCATATTAAACCCCCAAACATTGCTGAGCTAGCTGCATAGCTGCTTCAGCTTCTAAAGGATATTCTTTCACTGCACCTTGTACCTAACGTCAGCCATTGCAAAAATTTCCACTACATCATCCCTGCTAATTTAGTCTTTGGTCTTTCCTTGAAAGAGATAACCCCCTTCCATTAAGAAAAAACCAAAACCAACTGGATCTTATTTGATATAGCTGTAGGTGTTGCACGACCAGTAATCATTTTATGGGATTAGAAAGGGGTGACAGGTTACAGTTCTCTGTCTTCGAGGCTTTTTTCCTCAAAATTTCCCACCTTTGCCATTAGTGCAGCTTCAACAGTGGGAGAAGTAGGAGGATCATGGGTGTACAAGATCCACAGCAAGCACTGATTAGAGCAGTTGTTTGTACGAGCATAGCAGCTAAAGCATTGACAGCTTCTTCAAAGCAGTCTTTTCAGTGGGGCAGACTTTGTTACCACTGCACAATAACTGAATTATCCAGTGTATGTAATTAAAAAAAAGATGCTGGTATAGACAGGTCTGACAAGTCTACAATGTAAATCTTGTCCCTTGGAAAATCTGTTATTAGTTAGAAGTATACAATAACTAGAACAGCTAATAAAACACCCGAGGCTATCATGTAGGTGCTGTTACTCTAATTGAGAGTAAGCACTGCAAAACTTTTCAATTAAAAAAAAATATGTAAAATGCAACCAGAAAACATTGGCCCTTCCCACACAGTGGTAAAGAGATAAACAATGTAGGAATCCAATGAGAAATTCACCGTGTTCCTAAATAAAAGCTTGACTTTCTTGCCTTCATTCTTTTCCATGTGTTAATCTTTTATTTGAATGTAAGCGTGCAATTCCTGCTTTTCAGCTTGCCTGAAGGTCAGAAAAGTGAAAAAGTCATGCATACCTTCTCTGCTTTTGCACCTCTCACCAGTTGTGTCGGCAACAGAAAGGCTGACCTTCCTGACCACAGCAGATAAAGAAATAATTCAGATAGGAAAAATACAGAAAGGCGACATCAGAACCTAGCAAGGCAGAGCTTTGCCAAGGGGCAAAGTTCAAAAGACTGTACTAGAAAGGTCCAATTCCTCGTAGGAAAACTCATACATAAAGTGCACATTTCACCTTGTTACAAGCTGGTGACCAGGCTTGCAGAAGGTTAACATTAATGGGGACAACTATTCAGAACACTAAAACATCATACTAGACCCCCTTATGGGAACTTGAGCTCACTCTTCCTACAGAACTGCTTCACGTGACACCATATCCCTAATGATAAACTGCAAACAACACAGAAAAAACCCTGCTTAAACTGCAAACCAAATTTACTACCCAGAGTCAGAATTATAAATACGCAAAGAGCTGGAGGGTTATTTGTAATTCTCTCTCAAGTAATTACTCATCCAACCTCTATAGAAATTTGCCAAGCACATCCTAGCACTTCGTGCATTAAAATTTTGTGGTGGCTCGTGGCTGTCCAGATCCAAAACAGAAGATCAGTTAAGTATAAAATTATCCCCAAAAATTAAATCTTTCTATCTGAAAAACTTACTGACATTTGTACAGCTAAATGGATAGATTTAGGTAAAAACACTCATTTCCCAACCGCATGTGACTCTCTAAAACTTCGAGCTTAGGACAAAAATATATCCGTGTTTCTTTACTAAACTTTCCCTAGTAAATATAAACAGTAAATACTGCAGTAAGCACTTCTCTTTCCTAAATGTTAGATGCTGTAACAGAAAGGTAACCTTGTTTGCCTCATTTACATGATAAATTATGATAGTTCTCATTATAACATGAAAAAAATACCTTTTAAAGACTTGCCTTGCTGCAACCTAGGGCACGAAGGGTCTAGATATGCAAGGCAGTTACATATTTGAACGTTAACTGGCAAATAAAACTTAATTTTAGAACCTTGTGCTTTGCAAGCATTGCACGTTTTTTCTTGAACATCATTAATTCAAAACACCATAAACGTCTCTTCAAATTAAAAAAGCTCTGAAATTATGACTGGTGCCAGAGAAGAATCTGACCCTGAATGGGTTGCCTGAAATGGAACATGTGGTTGCACTGGTGGGGATCACAGTCTCTGCTGCTCCAGAGTTCATCTCTTTGCTTTCCCATTAAAAATTATATATATATATATATATTTCCTAGATAAATCTTAGAATCAAATTTACTTGTTAGGGATGGAAAACAAGTGAAAAATAAGTGCACTTTCAAGCCCATGTAAAAGTGTTTTCCTGAAGTAAAAAGGAAAATCCATCAATACAATTCTGTAGGTAACTGATGAAAACATCATTTGTCCAGGAGGCACTTTATGATTATTCAGGTGCGTGGCTGGTATTACGTTCACTGAATTCAATGAAGTCACTCTTACAGATTGTAGGGTTACAGAAGTAAGACTGAGTGAAGTTTACTAGAGAATGTTTTTCCTTTCTGTTATTATTCTAATAATTATAATTATGACTTGTAATGCAGTAAGACCCTGGAGATGTTGCCATGGATACATTTCTTCCTATTTAAAAAGAAAGAAAACACACTTCCTAGGTCATGCATCTCTGCAACACTCATGGAAAACCTCTCAAATAGGAAAAAGAAAAAAAAAAAAAAGTCAAAATTACTCAAGGTTTAGCCTAGTCTCAGCTGTCCCCCATTTCCCTTCCTTGAGCACATCTGTCTCCAGTGTCAGGTTACCAGTTCACATTCCTTCTGCCTGATGACCACCATGTTCTTCCGGAGCACTGTCACCCCCCAGGCAGGAAAGACAGTTGAGCACAAACAGGCAGGGAAGTGGATTTTATTTTATTTTTCCTCCAGAAAAATCATAAAATGCAAAAGAGGAGGAATGGGTTTTAGTTTCTGAGTAAATTTCCATTTCCAGGAACAGATGAAGATCATGAAAGAAAGTCCATCATTTTCTCATGAAGTCATAAATTTCAAGCTGATGAAGTTCTGTCTAGAAAAAGTAGCCTTCTTGATTATAGTCAATGAAGAAGTTAAACACTATATTTGGCTTCTGATGCTATACCCTGAGCTGAAGAAAAGCCATCCTTTATATTCGTGGCTGGCACATAGACCAAATAAAAGCATGCGATGAAAATCCCAGTGAAATTTGTGGTGAATAAAATGCATCACAGATGCCTAAACATTTCAAAATTTATCCCTCTGAGAATTTCCCTGCCAACTTTTTCACCTCAAGCAGTGACTCCCTTTTTTTTTTTTTTTGCATTTTCTTCTCTCATTTGTTGCACAGCTCATATACCATCTTGCAATGCAATAGAAAGGAACTAGGAAAAGCCCAGAACTTTTCCTAATGACATTTGCCATTGGACTTGATCATTTACTTCACCAAATTCTTTTGAAGTAAACATTTTTATCCCTGATCTTATCTGTTTAGTGAAATATTTACTCTGGATCAACAGGATGGATGAATCTGGGTGACACAAAGTTAGAAAATCTGATTAGAAACTCTAATATTATATCTTATCTGACACTTCTATGTCAAAATAAACAAAAAATTTTCATTGTCACTATCACTCTGATGAGCATTTGGCATGTCTTCTCATACCATAGTAGAGATCCACAATGATCAATGTATTTTTACAGATCTCTGGGAAGGGAAGAGATACTATCCAAGGGGGTATCTGAGGTACAGAGATTGAAATCAGTATTGCCATTTATAACTATTAATTCCTATACTTCAGAAGCTTCATTTAACATTTTATACTGATAGCATTTGAAAGCTGTTGTCAAAGATTAACAATAAACACTAGAGTAAACAATAAACTCTAGAGTTTAGAGTTACGTGCTGGCCTTCAAATGAAAGGTAAGATTCAATATCTGGCTAGCAGCCCAATGGGGAATGCTGATTAATCTGTTACTCCTTACTAGGAAGTGCCCAGTTATCTTTCTCTCCTGGTGTTATCACTCAACTCTGCTTATTCTTCTTGTTATTACTATGAATTTTACTGCTTCTACCTATTTTATCTTTTGTGCTTCAAATCACTTGCTCTCTCATTTAAATGATCAAAAGATGTTATTTTTTTCTGCATGTGACAAAATAATTTGATACTCCCTCTGTCACTTTTCTCTTACCTGTCACAATCTTATTCTTAGAAATGGCACAACGATTTTGAGTTATTTTTCTCCACATCAACTGTAACAGTCACTCTGTACTGAAAATGTCATGCAGAACAATTTATATCCATTCAAGTGATACAGTACGGAATATGACTTAGTGAAACGTGTCAAGCAAAAGACAACGCTCTGCGTGTTACTTAGAGTTAATGTTTGATATCTAGGAAAGGAAGCCCTAATTTTCCTCGTTCTAACTTTTCTAACTTTTGAAATTATTTCTGCAACGTACTATTTTTTTCTTTTTTTTTTTTTTGCTTTCTGGAAGTAAACTCATAGTTTGACTATTTTGATCCTATCAAAGAGGAGGTATGGAACAGAGTGTGTAAATTTAAATTAAAAAAAATATAAATATTGCACTTCACTATTGTATCTTACTCAGTTCCCTTAAAACTTAATGTCTCCTCAGAACATCTGTAAACTTCACCACATACAGGTGCAGAAGAGGCCTAGATAGCCTGAGGGACTGGCAGTGGTTTATGCATTCTTTCTGCCCTTTTAGCTATTTACAGAGTCCCTATCGCTTTGAAGGCTACACTACTTTTCACTTTAAGATTATGACTCTTATATAGCTCACTGCTGAATGAAAGTCATCATCACTTGCAAACAAGGTGACCAGCATGTTCTCATTCATGGAAAACAACTGAACACAGCCCTAAAGGTGTCCCGGTGGAGATGGTGACAAAGTCAGATTTAGGATATTGAGGATGTAACCCTGATTATGTCAAAAACTCACTGTGTGACCAGGCCACACCACTTCTCTCCTTCTCCATCACCTTTCTATTTGAAAGGATACCCTCTTTAGGACTAGTCTGTTACTGGCACCATGGAACCCTGATTTCAGCTGAGCTAGAGGCATTAATATTAAACAGGAGTCTAATTTAAAGACCAGAGATAGTATAGAGAAAACATAATGATGAGCCACCTGTAGAGATGGACTTCTTATGTTTGGGCTTCTTATGACAGACTGATGTGATCAACCAGTAGAGGATTTACTTTATTACTGTTTTGTATGAGACATTGTTCATAGCAGTCTTGCCATCATTTTAGAAAAGCATTTAATAACTATTACTGCCATGTATTCAAGCTGTAAATTGTATCTTAATTCATACAGGTATACTTTGCCTAGACAAATCAAGTAATGCAGTAATAATGTATAACTCTATGAGGAGGGACTAACATGCCCTATCAAGTTAAATAAGCTTTTGAAAAAAAAAATGGGAAAGCCCACAACAGGGGAAAAAAGCCAAACAAACAAAAAAACCAAACCAAAACAAAACAAAAAAAAAACCACAAAAACTCCACCAAACAGAAGGAATTAAATTAAAAATCTTATATTCCACTCTTCATGGAATTAAGCAAAGGAGCACTTTAGACAATGTGTTTCTATTAATAATAGTAGTATTTAATCTACACAGGTAGGTATTCTTTCCTGCATTTTTAAAACACAAAAAGGGACAAATTTTCATTTTCCAAATCACTAGGTGCTATTCCATCCCAACAAATCAGCAGGTTGAGAATGAGAAAAGAACCAGTCGAATTTTAACTGATGCCAGCAGTCCATGGTATTTCAAAACCACTGCTGCTGCTAGCACATTTCGCAGGGTTTGTCTGTCTCCTCTTCAGGCTCGCATACCCGCACTCTTATCACCCCAGCTGTTCCCAGCGTGATTTGTTAAAGCGAGCTCTCACCATAAGCTAGTACAAATATAATGCAATGTACAGGTGGGTTATGCAAATGTAACGTCCCATCCAAAACAGCTTTCGAAAAAAAAAAAAAAAAGGCCCGGTGGTAGCAATTTAATC